>JAAEAF010014504.1:0-100921 GCA_011037195.1 Triatoma infestans
TTCCGGTGAAAACTCGATATCGAAAATTTGACACGATTACAATACTTCCTCTTACTAGGGAGTAAGAGAAAGTAAAAATTGTTTTTGTAAGTTGACCAAAAAATATTTTGACCTTAGAAATGAGTGCAAAAACTTTATATGTGTCAGGGTTAGGAAGGCTGCAATGTTTATTCATTATTTTTGCAAGTGTTTACTGTTTTTTCCTATTTAGGAGCGGGCTAAAGTCAGTGGTTGCGCATTGGATTGTATGGACCGGCGTGTGCGTAATTTGTGTTCGGAAGTACACCGTGTGCCTGCCTTTAGATTGTTCTTGCATAGGTTGAGGACTAGTAGTGGTTAATGGGAAGTGTTGGCTGAATGTTAGAAACTTTGCACGGAGGCCCAGCAGTGCAATCGAGAAGGCTCCGGGCACCAATGACATTCCACATGTCTAACAAGCCTAATTAAAAATAAAATCCTTGTTAGTTTATTTCATGTGGTACGAGCCTTTTAAAGAGAGAAATTCTTCTATTAACATTGCATTTTTCCTTAGTACTTAGTTGTAAGTAACCTCCCAACAATATATAGTATTTTGAATGTTTATGTATTCAACGGATTTTCTATTTTTTCCACCAAAGTCGACGGTAGTTTCTTCAGCTTCCGTGGTTCAAGAAATGTTTGGTCAACCTATGCTAATAGTATGTGCATTATGAACATAAATCTCAGAAACAAAAAGACTTCCCGAGTAAAAAGACATAATTCCATCACGAGTTCATGAGTTCACATGATCTTCCGAGTTGACGAACTAGTATCATAACAACCACGGCCTCTCTTCACATTTTCTCTACTCCTACTTGTGTAATTCAGTTCATAATAATAAATAAGTGTATATTTAATTATAGTGCAGTAATCCTCTAGTTGTAGTTTCTTAATTGTCTCCCTCCAAAAATCCTGCTACATATCTATTATGTATTCATTCAGGTAGTCAGTATGTTCTGAAAACCGATAAGTGTAAAGTACACAAACTAAAAATTAAAAAAAAAGTAATTTCCTATTTTTCCAGGCGTGCTTTAACGTCCGACTAAAAAATTAGGTGTCTTGGACAAGGGGCGGAAAATTTAGTATTAAACGAATATAAAATTTAGCAGTTAAACGCGGGAACTCGAACTGGCGTCCTTCAGTTACAAGTCCATGCTCATAACCACAACACTAAGGTCGTCAAATTTCTCACTGAATCTAACTTCTTATTCTGACATTCTTTCCCAAAATGGCCAACCTCCTTTTTTTTTTTTCTCAGAGAAACTTGACGGACATGTATCCACTGATACAACCGGCTCTAAATTCAAGAATGTGAAAAGATATCAATCAGTTTTATCTTTTTACATCAGCCATGTCTCCATTGTAGACCCAGATCCATCTATCTGCAGGCTAGATCTATGTATTCGATACAAAGGTTTTCCTCTACATATATAAAAGAAAAACTCCATTCTTGTCCATTTCCTGGATAATAAGAGTTCCTTCAACTTGAAAAATATTAAAAAAAAAAAAAAAAATTAAAAATTAAATAGTTGAAAAATTCTTAAACCGTGACCATAACTACTAGTTGTATATGATCAAAACTTAGAGAACCGCGACCATTAATTTACATATACTAATAACCTCCTGGCTTATACCATAGTACCCACCTTCTTTATGAACGGAACAGGATATAACCTCATATATTTGTATGGATGGTCATACACTGATGACCATCATTTTGTACGTACGTCTCTCTATACATAATATAACTGTATTGTAATATTATTATTAATATTATCAGCTACTCTAATGTTTGTTTTAATTGCAATATTTATATTTTTATGGTGTTCATTTTGACTTTGTCTGATTGTTGTAAAGAAGAATTACAGCGGACGTGTGAGATTTCAGTTAGTTTTCGTTAGAAATACATGTTTTATAGTCCATTATGTAATAATGTAAAAAATAAAATCTGGGGGTAATATCACTTTCTCTTACTGCTGAGACAATAATACATGAAATGATAAATCTTCATTAAACAGCAAATTTTACTCATTTTTTGCCAAAAATAAATACCGGTGTGGAACAAATATCTATCCCTGCAGTGATTATATTGTAGTCCAGAAGAGTGCACCAGTGTCCATTGTTCCAGCCTTATGCAGCATTTGAAATACCGCAAAACAAAAATCAATTTAGTCAGGAAAAAATATTTCAAATAAAAGTGATAGGTCCTTATATCCGTGCAGTTAGTGGTCCAAATCTAAATGTAATCGATATAAAAGTTTTTGGGGAAATTGTAAAAAAAAATCGAAAATCAATTCTGTAAAGTCCTACTTACGATTAATCGATTTTCTTCAAATTTGGAATTATATTGATTCTTCTAATTTATATTAATTAGGAGATAGAATCGTATGTTATAAAAAAAAAAGAAGGAAAAAGGACTTTAAAAGAAAGCTTAACGTTACCGTTTTCCCCAAGACCCCCCCTCCCAAATCCATCTTTTCGAGAAAATGTTTCAAATAAAATTTAGGTATATAGATGATGTACATGTAGTTTAAAGAAATTCGTTGTAACCGTTTTCTAGAAAGATTGCGAAAAATGAAAAAAAAAAAAAAAAAACAACTTTTCCGGTGACTTCCGGTTGATGGGATGTTTACCAGAAACCACCTTCAGCGTCAAATGCGGTGATAGTACCTAAACGGAATATCAGGTTTGGGCTTTCTGTGATTTTTTTGAGATACACACGCATATATCTGTATCTATATATAAATATATATAAACAGATCATTTGCTAAAAAGAGATTTTTCTACTTAGAGGACCTCAAACTTGTATTCCTGGTGAAAACACAATTTCAAAAATTTGACTCGATCACAATACTTCCTCCTACTAAGGAGTAAGAGACAATACTTCCTGCTACTAGGAGTAAGAAACAATACTTCCTGCTACTAGGAGTAAGAGACAATACTTACTGCTACTAGGAGTAAGAGACGATACTTCCTACTACTAGGAGTAAGAGACAATACTTCCTGCTACTAGGAGGTAGAGTGGACAATACTTCATGCTACTAGAGTAAGAGACTAATACTTCTGCTACTAAGAGTGAAGAGACAATCATTCCTGCTACTAGGGAGTAAGAAAACAATACTACTGAGACTAGAGTAAGAGCCAAGTATTCCGTCCTAGGAGTAGAGGAAATCTTATGCACTGCGAAGTAGGACGATATTCTATCCTAGGAGTAAGAGACAATACTTCTGTATAGGAGTAAGAAACAATACTTCCGGCTACATAGGAGTATGAGACACTACTTCCTGCGACTAAGAGTAAGAGACATCCTTCCTGATACTAGGAGTAAGAAAACCAATACTTTTCCTGTACTAGGGGTCAGAGACAATACTTCCTCCTACTAAGGAGTAAGAGACAATACTTCCTGCTACTAGGAGTAAGAGACAAGACTTCCTGCTACTAGGAGTAAGAGACAATACTTCCTGCTACTAGGAGTAAGAGACAATACTTCCTGCTACTAGGAGTAAGAAACAATACTTCCTGCTACTAGGAGTAAGAAACCTGCTACTAGGAATGCCGCCTTCATTCAGTTTAACTGAACAAGAGCACATGTTGGGGCGACTGGGAATGAAAGAGCTGATTTGCCAGCTAAGTATGCCGCTGCTAATTAGGAACTGGAAGAAAGATTAAGAAGTATCCTATTAGTCATATCTTTAAAGTTTGTGAAGAACATGGCAATCAAGAGTTGGGATCGATTGTGTAAAGCATCTCCAAAAGTCGCACTAATCTGGCAGTTATTTCCATCTATAGCAGATAGGCTATAGTTGAAATGTGGGAAGCGCAGCCATAACAAACTCACCCAACTATTAGAGACCGGCCATGGAAAAGTAAGACCATACATAAAAAAAGCTTAGATCATTTGAATTCGGCTGACTTCTTTTGTGATATATCGATGAATCAGGAGCATATCGTTGACCATCTGCTCTTTTGCTGCTCAATTCTCGAATCCATCAGAGCACCGTTAATCCGCCAAGTTAATCCGTTCACTTAATCCTCCCTTGGCCACCTTTGTGACAAAACTACTTTTTTAAAACCGGAGACCATTAAGGAATTTGGTACTTTTATCAATAGCATTCATTTTGAAGTTTCATAATGTATTTTATTATGAAAATTGACAAATTTCATAGATACCAAAACCCATTGAAGCAGATTGTTTCCTCAAAATTCTTTTTATTTAATAATTTTACTTTCATCCTTTCGCAAAACAGTTTTTTTGTTGTTGTTGTTTAACCTTTTATTGAAAATTTCACTTCACACAACAACAATAATGTTTATTATTCATTATTAATTACACATTTTTTTTTTTTTTTTTTAATAATCTTAAATCGTGTTTACAAAATACAATTCTATGTAACTTACATCATTAAAAGAAAGAAGTTGCAAATGAATAGTTTAGTAATAAAAGTAATAATACTGATCCTATAGTTGCGTAATCATCATTTTTATACTTGGTAACTAAACATTTCAATTTAATAAATACTAAGATACCTTAAAGAGCTTTCGTAGTTTCTTAATTTTTTTTTTTATCTTATAAACCATAAATGGTAGGTAATATTTTGTTATATAAGTTTATTTTAGTATATATGTTAAATATGTTTTTATTTCGTATTAGTTAG
The DNA here is from genome assembly GCA_011037195.1 of Triatoma infestans. NCBI lineage: Eukaryota > Metazoa > Arthropoda > Insecta > Hemiptera > Reduviidae > Triatoma > Triatoma infestans. The sequence goes on from JAAEAF010014504.1 coordinate 4,674, forward strand.
TAGATGGGGGATATAATCGTATAAATGGGGGTGTGTGTTTATAGAAAAATGTTTAAAGAATAGTAACTATTAATTTGGGCTATTAACGTGGAATATCTTTTTTGGGCTGTAGCCATAATAAAGTAGTATTATGACAAACATGTCCAAGACTAGCCGATGAAGGGATTAGTAGCGTTTATTACCTCTTGCATTGAACTTTAAGATGAACCAATTCGAAATTTTCTTCACATGCCTTTAAACTTCGTGATGCTTAAGTGCCTCTCCTTTTTTTTTAAAAAACATCTTCCCAGAAAATTTGATTTTTAATACTTTTGGGGAATCTGCGATCTTAAATTTCAAATATTATTTATTCAATATTTCTGACGCTCTCTTTTGGAATCATTCTGTTAACTGTCTAAGATACTTGTCCCCCCACTTCTAGTGAGGGAAATTTGTCATTTTATATAATTGTTTTAACAGTAGTAAGAGAAAATCGTGTGAAATTTAAATATCTGGAAAGTGGTGGATAGTAGCTAAATTTTGGCTTTCTCTTACCCCCTTCCGAAATGGGTCACCTACTATTGAGACGCGAAATCTTTAAAAAAAAAAGATATTTTAAATTTTAATATGGATGGTCATTAGGTCCTTATTTGAAACCAGTTTTAGAGAATTTTGAAAACATCATTTTTGGTAAACATAGAAGCAATTCCTCCACGCTTAATTTTATATTTTATATAAAAAAAAAAAAAAAAATCTGGCGTGAAACACACACACAACTTTCTGTTACTGCATCAGAGATATTTTCCATGATAACCTGCTTTTTTTTTTGTGATCATCGACCGGTTTCTGGCGTTCGTCTATCAAAAAGGATGTTTTGTCAAAACAGTGTGATAACATAGACTTTGCATAGAGCAAATTTAGTTGATACACTGGTTTTAAAAGTGTATTGTTAAGATTAAGTGGGAAAGCACATGTTGTTTATTGAAATATCCAATAATTGGAGATGTGTAACTTAAAGTACGGTTTTGAAGGAGATTTACTTTGATAATTAATTAATTATCCATACTATCTTACTATTTTTATTTATAACAGAGCGAAAGAGCATTGTATCAGCCGAGGGCTACTGTGGAATAGATACTGACAAGAAATGATAAAATACGAGCTGAATGATCCGTAAGATAGTATAGATAAATAAATATGTTGTTGAACAATTAATCTATATAAACATGTTATTTGATAAACACGTATTATACATTCCACATTTTACTTTTCATAATTCACATACACCATTCACGTATTATAAACTTAGATATGGGTTCTTTATAGGCTTAAATATAACAAGTCTAAACGAGCTTAATTACAGACTTTTATAAATATCTTACTGTAAATTGCAGTTTACAAAATTATAATTGATAAATTAGTAGAAGTTTTTATACCAAATTTAATAGAATTCGTCGGTGTTTATATAGTGAAAATCGCAAAAACTGAAAAAAACTGTTCAGTAAAAGCGCACTTCCGGTTTACTAATTTTCTTGAAACTTGGAATTTTGGTAAACTACTTATTTATAATTAATTTTGTTTAATTGGTAGAATTGTATAATCAACTGTGATAGCACTTTATAGGAAAACATAATAGTACCTCTCGCCCCGAAAGCCCCCTTATATGAGTTTACCTCGAAGAAATGTTTCAAATAAAAGTTGTAGCGCTTTATATTATGTGTAGTTCACATTGTTAGTTTAAAAAAAAAAAAAAAAAAAATTGTTGGAGCCGTTTTAGATAAAATAGAAAATAATAATAAACGGAAAAATATTTTCCGATAAAAACGCATTTCCGGTTATCCGATTTTCTTCAAACTCGGAATTTCAACAACACAGTTGGTAGGGTGGCAGTTGCAGTGAATTGAGTGTTGACAAGTTTGAAAACACTTTTTTTTTTGGCATATGAAAGTTGAAATGATTTAATTTCTTTAAGAATAAACCATAGAATTTGTATTAAATTAATGACGAAATTATATTAAATAATTTGAAAATAATTTAATACAAAAAACGGTATTTGTAAACAGTTTAACTGAACAAATTCCATATTGACCTGTTTTTATAAGTTCGAATGTTATTGTTGTAGGAATAGTAGTAAACTAGATCACTTATCTATATATATATATATATAGGTATACCAAGTTCTCTATAACCAATAGTATTCCATTTATTGGATAGTCGTTTCTAGCCCCGTACCTAAATACATTGGCAACACTGCCAGAACTTTGCCACCGGATAAAACGGTATCTTACCTCTCTAACGTCCTCGTACGCTTGTTGTCAAATGAATTAACAAGCTCCATGTGTAACTAGGTTATAACTGTTATTCACGGAGGGAGGGGAAAGATAGTAAAAACTTATATATATATAAAGTGTAAAAAATTCGAGTGAAATATATATGTTGTTCATCACATAACTGAGATATCTTGATATCGATAAACAATAAATTCCTGACACGTATGTCTCTCTCTAACCGTAGTATTGAAAATTCCAGTTAGTGTGAGAATAGTTTTCCTATTCTCGGATATTTCTTCTTTTCTTTTCATGGTATAGACTTTACGCCAAAATGACACCGGAACTATTTAAAATTAATTAACTTGCGAAACACTGTTAAAAAATGAAAGAAAACCATCACTTTCAGTTGGAAGTTACAATTAATGAGTTTGCTTCAAAGATCGAAGTTTTATAACGAAAATAGTTATAAAGTCAAGCTGCGACCTAACTCTTAGGAGGTTGCAGTTCTTTTGAGCGTCAATGTTTACATGCAGAATGTAGCGTCTATAATAGAATGTATAAGAACGATGAGTAAACGTCGAGTAAAACGATGAGTAAAAAAGAACCCATATTTTAGTATGTGAATGTGTGTGAAAGGTGGAATGTGGAATGGAATGCATAATTATAAAATAAACTTGCTTATATAGATTACTTGCTCAACATAGTTAAGTATCTATATCATCTTACGTTCATTCAGCTTGAATTCTATCATTTCTTATCAGCAACTATTCCATAATGGCCCACGGCGGACACTTTCATGTTATTTCGCTCTGTTATAAATTAATAAATAGAAATAATAAGATGATATGGGTAAATAATTATCAAAGTAAAATTCTCCTTCAAAAAACATAGTTTAAGTTATACATCCCCACTCATTGATGTTTTCATTTAAAAAAAGGGAACAACGTCACTAAAGGGCCAAACATGTGTTTTCCCATTCAGGTAGCAACACCCCTCTTAACCTAGTTCCGTCATAACAAAGACTTTTAAAATCCAGTGTATCAACTGTATTTGCTCTGTGCAAGTCTATGTTGTTACACTGTATAACAAAAACATCCTGATGATGGGCGAACGCCCGAAACCGGTCGATGTCCACAAAAAGAAGCACAGGCTGTCACGGAAAATGTCTCTGATGCTTTCCAGCTCTGCGGAACCAACCACCCACAGCAACGATGAGTTTATCTGTGGTTACACTAAATCCCCCCCCCCCCCCCCAAATGACCCTTTTCAAAAAATCATTTTTTTTATTACCTCTCTTGGGATTTTGTAATAATGTTCAGAATATGGCCAGCCCATTGTGATTTATCCCATTGTAAGCTGCCAACTATTGGATTTCTCGCTGATACCATTCCTTGGGGTTTGGAATCAATAAAACTTCTGCACTGTGGTTTCAACTTCGAAGAAGTTATTACATTTTTTCCCGCAAAAAAGGTCTGTTATAATGGATGTTTTAGGTGGAGAGAATTTAGGTCTGGTTGATGATATAGGAAGAAGACTTGGTTAACACTGGTTAACTAATATATAAATAAATAGACACAGACTGCTTAGACTTTACAATAGAGGAATGTTTAAGGTAGAGTGGTATGAAAATGACACGTGGTGATAGGATGTACTGAACTGATTTCAACTGTGTTTTTAACTGTGTCTCATGGACTATCCGTCGCTATATTTATACAGCTTCTCCCACTCTGCCTCTCCAGTCCGAGAGAGTGGTTGAGCTTCTCTTGCTCTCTGTGGTTTCTGAGCTTCTCTTGCTGTTACACTGTCATTGGGGTCGGAAATAATGGTAGTCGGATAGAGCTAAAACTGAACTATTTGGGTGGAATATAAAACAGATGCAATGACATCAAGTTCTTCATGTTTTTTTTCTTTAGCCTGACGGTAAGTGTGTGTATGGCCGCCGAACATTATCTTGCCAATGAACAAAACTTGTTTACGATTGAACCAAAGGTCGGGAATTCATGGAAAATCAATAGGAAAAAACGAATTCGTAATGAATTACTTTTTCACAGTCTTCCCAAAAAACAAAACGTACTATATCGACTTTTTCTCTAATTGCCCACTTTCACTAATCGGAAATATAGTTTGAAACGCGATCCCAACCAATCGTTGACCACTCCAGTTTTAAGGATTTCGCCAGTAAATCCAACTTCTCCAAACATGTCAGTAATTCTTTTGTAGAGAAGCGTATGTCAGATGGATTTTTTTTTATAATCATTTCTCTAAGTTAGGATAAATATGTAAAAATTTAGTTTAAGTTTAGTTCTTTTTATACATAATTGTATTCACTAAACAGATGTAAGTGAAAGTTGTGTGAGTGTTTCACACCATATTTTTTTTATTAATCACAAATGCTGGATCATAATACAGTCTGCATTATATTATAGTCATAAAAAAAGAAAAGAAAATTATCCTGAATAATAATAATAGCAGTAATAATATATATGGAGAACTCTTGATGTGGCGTCACTGATGATTCTAATGATATCAGCGTTCACCAAAATTACTGAGTCCATTTTATTAAAGATCTGGGGCAAAAAAAAAAAAAAAGAAGAAGGAAAATTGAATGAAAGAAATGTGCATAACGGGCACGAACTGGAGAATCACATCTCAATATGGTGGTGACTGTAGATACTAGCCTATAATCAACAAGTGATTGTTTAGAAACTGGTAAAAAAATTAAAAAAAAAAAAAAAATCTGTGAAAGTAAGAGTTTAATATTTTTAATGTTCGCTGAACTTTTCTGCTAAACTGTTTTAGTTAAATGGTTTTTTCCACATGAAATATAACATCTAATTTAAATTGATATTAGATTTAATGTAGAGAATAATTAATGAAGAGACTTATGTAATGAAGAACAAAAACTGTAATAATGTATTTAATGACTTCTTTAAAAAAATAAAAAATAAGAAAAGTAAATAAAAGTAACAGCAATAATTTACATTAAAAAAACAAAAAAAAACAAATACTACTTCATTGCATATTATTACAATTAGAACTATATTAGACAACATTAATTAACTTCAACAGTAAAAAAAATCGTTTATAAAGAATGGCAAAAAATGGACTCTTAACAGTTTTATATTCTTAACTTTAAATTTTTTTGGCTTTTTTGCTGGCAGTCTTTTTAGAGTCTTCTTTATAATTATTTAGCTTTGTTTTTGCCTTCAGCTAATGCCCCTTTCGCCGCTGTATAGCAAAATGGCTTACCTTTCGATTTTGACCGAAAGTTTCTGCTAAAAAGAAAAAAAGAAAATGGTCCTCTAGTAAATCTAAAAATAGCCCGCAAAGGGGTATCTGTTGCATGCAGTTACTAGGGGAGTAGCGACTCTATGGGTTACCACATTTCAGTACTCCATATACTTCACCAGAACAGTATACAATACACTTAAACTACATACAATCTGCTTTTTACAGACAAGGACAAAGGCAATAGTTGTTGTGGTGGTTGGTTCCGCAGAGCTGGAAAGTATCAGAGACATTTTCCATGGTAGCCTGCTTCATTTTGTGGGTATCGACCGGTTTCGGGTCGATGAGTCTACAATGGGCATTGTAGACTTAATAGGCAATGCATAGTATGGGTCTGACAATTGATAGCATGTGTAGGCTTTTTTCAGGAAGAAAAGGAAGTAGCTTTGCATTTACTGTATCTGTTGCAAGCAGTTATTTGGGGAGAAGCGACTTCACAGGGTTACCACAACTCACAGGCTTACCACTGTCTGATAAACGCATCCTGAAGATGGGCGAACGCCTGAAAACGGTCGATGACCACAAAAAGAAACACAGGCTGTCACGGAAAATGTCTCTGATACAAATACCAAGATCTCCTAATGTTTTGACGTTGTCTTTTGGATTACATTGTAAACACATTGAATTTCTTTTGCCATCTGTACCAATCAATATGACCCACACTGCTTCTATAATTATGTAAGAATAACTGAACACGAATAGGAACCTGAACATATTTGTGGCATCGCAAAGCCATCAAAGCATGGGTGCACAATACCTATAATGGTGGGTGAAAACCCCAAGTCAGAGGCATACGAAAAAGTTCATTAAAAGCTATGAACTCGGGTTTACTGCAGAAGTATTTCAACAAGTCCGTGCAGCCTACATACGGATGACTACAGACCTTCTCAATGGGCATTGTATAGACTTAATAGGCAATGCATAGTATGGGTCGGACAACTGATAGCTATGTAGCTTTTTTTCAGGAGGAAGAGGAAACAGCTTTGCACATACTGTATCTGTTGCAAGCAGTTATTTGGGGAGTAGCGACTTCACGGTGTTACCACAGCTCAGTACTATATATACGAGGCATGTCAAGTAAGTAAGTGTACTGAGGCTCTTACGGCTGGAGGGATTTTGTTTTCGACACACTGTCGTGTAGCCTGATTCCTCCCCTCCGCAACGAGACCGATTCGAGGTCAGTACGTTGAGAACTGTCGACGCGACAATACGTTTCGTGAAAAATGTCAATCCAATCTCTCGCCAAGTGTGAAATATTCAAGGTCGGGCAAGAGTTTTTGAGACGCTACAAACTCCATGGAGATGAATTTCTCCGCTCCATCATTACTGGAGATGAAACTTGGGTTGCACACTACACACATGCAACCAAAAGGCAGTCTCAACAGTGGCGTCAGACCTCTTCACCCTCCGCCAAAAAGTTCAAAACCACAATTTCAGCCAAGAAAATCATGGCATCCGTGTTTTGGGACTGTCAAGGCATAATTTTAATTGAATATATGCCTCAAGGGGAGACCATCAACTCTGCAAGATACTGTGAGACCCTAAAAGAATTGCGGAGGGCGATTCAGAACAAAAGTAGAGGCATGCTGACAAAGGGAGTCTGCCTGCTGCACGACAATGCCAGACCCCACACGGCCAACGCCACGAAGGAACTGCTTGCCTCGTTTAAATGGGATGTCCTGAACCATCCCGCGCATTCCCCTGACCTAGCACCTTCTGATTAGTATCTTTTTACCTCCCTGAAGCTGCACATGGGTGAAAAAAGGTTTTCAACCGACGAGGAGGTGAAGGGGAGGTAGAGAAGTGGACGAAGGGGTTGGCGGGAAACTACTTCGAGGAAGGCATCAAAAAATTAATACCCCGGTTCACCACCTGCATTGAGAGGAATGGTGACGTCGAAAAATAGCTTACATAGGTACTAATGTAACCAGGTAATTTTTTTTGTTCAAATAAAAATTTTTGTAACCTACTGGACATGCCTCGTACTTCATCAGAATAGTACACAATACACTTAAACTACATACACTCTACTCTTTACAGACAAGGGCAAACACAGTATACAAACTAGGGTCTCCGTCCCTAGTTAATTGGCACAAGCCAAGGGAAAAGAAAGGGATTAGCTAAGTGGTGGCGCGCTAAAGTAGCAACACGGAGGTCCCCGGTTCGAATCCAGGATGTTGTTCTTAGATTTTCTTCTCCTAGGAGCCTCTACAGCTCACTGTTCGGTGATGGGCAGTGTTGACTGTAGCCAGAGAACACTGCTCGAAGGCCGGCAATACATTGAGAAGGCTCCTCAGGGGACACAATAGATCTTTCAGGTCGCAGTCCAATAATCCCCTATAACAGAAAAATCTAAAAATGGAATATCAAGTTTAAAGCCTACGTAAATTTGTTAAGCTCATAAGACTCAGTTTTACAGCAGTAAGAGATATGTCTCTCTCTGTCTCTCTGAGTGCAGAATAAGTAAATATGACGATAGCAAACATCATAGAAACTTTGTGGAAACCATGTTTTGTAGTTCCCTGACTAAGAAAAAGATATTTTTCATATTTTCTCCCTCCCCCCTTCGTTCTCTGTGTGAATATCCAAACTTGACATTCAGACTTTTTTACTCCTGGGATCCTAAAAAAAAGTTTCTGTCAAAATTGATTAACTGGCAAGCACTATTTCTTGAATTTTTCTCACAATCCTTTTTAAGTTTTTTTTTTTTTTAAATAATTGTTTACTGTCTACATTGCCACTGACAAACGTTTGTCACCACCACCAAATCACTAAGTACACGCTCCAACCACATCATTAAACCGCTAGAGTGCATGTCTCTTCAATCTAAACTATAAGCTCCCTGTAATGCCCAGAAGTCTGGGAAACCCAAATTTTGTATAAGTTTTTGACATTTTAGACAAATAAAAAAAATTACTGTAAATTATTTGTAGACGAACAATTTCGCTCCCACGCTCTCTGAAACTAGGTCTATAAGTCTACTAATATAAGGTTAATTAGTAAAACAAGTTTAAAAAGAAAAATCTGGTGTGAAACACTCACACTACTTACTTTCTCTCACTCTAATTAATAAAGTTTAATAAAGTAATTTTCTTTAAAAAATTGCCACGTTACAATGTTTAATTGTGCTAACCGTAAAAATGTTGGTGAGGATTTTACTCGCATACCTGGAGCGGCCTTATGTGGTGCGCTCTATATCAAAAACAACAAAGCTTGTGAAAATTTTAAATTTAAACCAACTGACAGATAACCAATACCCACCCCCTTATGATAAATTTTTTTCAGAAAATTATTTCAAATAAAGTGATACGTTTTTCTATCTATGCAGCAAGCATTCCAATAAACTTAAAATCGATTCTGTAAAATCGCACTTCTAGTTAACCAATTTTCTTCAAATTTGCAATTTTATCAATGGTATGAGGCATGTCCAGTAAGTAAGTGAACTGGACATGATTTTTTTATTTGAACAAAAAAATTACCTGGTTACATTAGTACATATGTAAGCTATTTTTCGACATAGTCACCATTCCTCTCAATGCAGGTGGTGAACCGGGGTATTAATTTTTTGATGCCTTCCTCGAAGTAGTTTCCCGCCAACCCCTTCGTCCACTTCTCTACCTCCCCTTCACCTCCTCGTCGGTTGAAAACCTTTTTTCACCCATGTGCAGCTTCAGGGAGGTAAAAAGATACTAATCAGAAGGTGCTAGGTCAGGGGAATGCGCGGGATGGTTCAGGACATCCCATTTAAACGAGGCAAGCAGTTCCTTCGTGGCGTTGGCCGTGTGGGGTCTGGCATTGTCGTGCAGCAGGCAGACTCCCTTTGTCAGCATGCCTCTACTTTTGTTCTGAATCGCCCTCCGCAATTCTTTTAGGGTCTCACAGTATCTTGCAGAGTTGATGGTCTCCCCTTGAGGCATATATTCAATTAAAATTATGCTTTGACAGTCCCAAAACACGGATGCCTTGATTTTCTTGGCTGAAATTGTGTTTTGAAATTTTTGGCGGAGGGTGAAGAGGTGTGACGCCACTGTTGAGACTGCCTTTTGGTTTCAGGTGTGTATTGTGCAATCCAAGTTTCATCTCCAGTAATGATGGATCGGAGAAAATCATCTCCATGGAGTTTGTAGCGTCTCAAAAACTCTTGCCCGGTCTCCACTCGATTCAACTTGTGTTGGTCTGTCAGCTGTTTTGGGACCCACCTCGCGGACAGTTTCCGATATCCGGGGGTTTCTGTGATGGTTTCGTGTAGCAGAGATCTGGAGATTTGCGGAAACATCGCAGAAAGTTCATCCACAGTCAATCTGCGATCGTCACGGAGCGCATTTTCGATTTTTTCCACAATTTCGTCAGTCACAATTGAAGGTCTTCCGCTCCTCTGATCATCATGCACAGACGTACGACCGTTTTTAAACTCGCGACACCACTTGAACACACTCGTACGATTCATAGCTTTATCACCATATGCAGTTTTTACCTCATTATAAATGTCAACCGGAGTTTTTCCCTTCCAAACGAGATAACGGATGACGCCGCGTATTTCACACTTGGCGGGAGATTGGATTGACATTTTTCACGAAACGTATTGTCGCGTCGACAGTTCTCAACGTACTGACCTCGAACCGGTCTCGTTGCGGAGGGGAGGAATCAGGCTACACGACAGTGTAGCCAACATGTCGAAAACAAAATCCCTCCGGCCGTGAGAGCCTCAGTACACTTACTTACTGGACATGCCTGTACTTTAGTGTAAAGCATAACGATACTCCCAGAATCCTCAAAAAAAATCAATTTCCCCGAGTAAATGGTTTCAAATAAAAGTAATAAACATTTATGTGTGTAGATAATAGGTATAGGAAGTTTAAAGAAAATCACGAAAAACTAGAAAAACCATTCAATAAAGTCACATTCCGGTTGATGGATTTTATTAGAAATCTTCGTGGCTGACGCGGTGTAATACCTAAACGGAATACGAAGTGTTTGACGTATTCTGTTGAAATACAGACATGCACACAGACAGACCATTTACTAGAAACATTTATATCGTGTTCAGGGCCTGCAAAACATGCATTTCCCGGTGAAAACTCAATTTCGAGTTTCTAACGTGATCGCAATAATATGTAAGTAAAAATGCATGTCTCTTTATACGACCAACCAATCTTTACTGTTAATCACTTATCAAATAACTATTCCATTTATATTTGGTTTATTCAGTTATAGGATAATAATTATACATTTCTATAATCAGTATTAAAGTCTCTAAATTAGCAGGCCTATATTTTTTTTCAAATTTAGAAAATATTATATTTTGTTTTTAATTCTTCAATTTCTGCTATCCTTTTTTCTAATGATTTTGCATTTTTACTAACTTTATTTGTTTGATAATATGTAAGTACAAGATATTTATTGCATACATTAAAACCAGATAAATGTTCAACGGCGTTCATTGCATCAAATATATCTTCATAAACTACAAAACCTGTACCTTTGGTATGCACTTGATCGCCAATTCTAATCTGCCTTATCGCGCCATATTTACCAAATATATCGTACATTTCTTCGGCGGTTATCTTAAATGGAAGATTTTTTACATATAATATTCTATTTACTTCTGGTGGGATTTTTATCAAAAGTTTTTTTTGATTTAAAAGGTTCAATGCCATTTTAAACTTGTAATTACTTTTGTTTAAATAATTAATTATATAAATAAATAATAATGAATAATAATTCAACAATTTTACAAAAAAAAAAATGTCAACTTATTTGAAATTCAATTCAAAACATATGTTTTTATAGCAGAAAATTAAAAAGAAAATCAAGAACAGATGAATTTTTTTTTTTTTTCTTATTTTGTTAAAACTATTCGGTTTTTTAAAGATAATAAATAAAAAAAAAGTTAAGACATACAATTATATTTTTCTAAACTCGTAATTTTAACTGTAAGTGTAATTGTTCTTCATGTGGGACAGGCCTGACAATCACACAAAATAAGAACGAAGAACAATTTGTTAAAATATCATCCAGAAATTGCATTGAAAAAATTTTGGTATATTAGATATTAGCATTTCGTTTTTTTTTTTTTTGGCGAAATTTTTTTAAGCTGAACTTAAAAATAGAATTCACTGAACGGGGGGGGCGCCCCTTTTCTGGATTTTGCAATTTTTTTTGAAAAACGGCCACAACGCCCGTTTTTTTTTTTGTTTTTTTTTTTTGTTTTTTTTTTTTTTTAATTTAAGGCTAATGCATCTCCAATACAATTAGATATAAGACAATTAAATGAAAATTGATTGATATTTTTTTTTTAGTTTAAGGCGCTTCAACATCTATGGTCATTAGCACCCTTCTCAGTGCCCTGTCGCCCTCCGGACAGTGTTCTCCTGCTACAGACAACACTGTCCATCACCGAACAGTGAGCTGTAGAGGCTCCTAGGAAGAAAATATCTAAGGGTAGCACTGTACTCGAACTCGGGACCTCCGCGTGGGAGTCCAACGCGCTAACCACTTAGCTAATCCCTTCCCTGTTTGTTTTTTTAAATTTATTTATTTGATTTACACAATGTGTTATATAGTTTTGTCATCTATATAATGTTAATATTGCTAGGATTCTAAGTTTGAAGAAAAACGGTTTAAAACAGAAGTGTGATTTTACTGAATAGGTTTTTTTTTAAATAATTTTATTGATAAAATAAATATAACACAATAAGCGAAAATAAAGACATGTGTACTTGTGAGGGACATTATTATTGAATAAGACTTATTGTTTACAATAATTACTGATAGTTTACTTAGGCAGTTTGATGTTGGAAAAGTAAGTCCCGCGGCCACAGGCGTTTCAGTCGGCGGGTAGGACTACCTGGAATGTGGGCAGAGGTCAATTGTAGGACGAGAGGGTTAGGATGAAGCGGGAGAGATTCATTGAATTTTCTGTGATGAAAGGGATTTTAGGTCGTTGTATAAGGTCAGGTTGGATATACGTAATATGGAGCTTGAGTAATTTTGCGGAGGATTTTGGACTAGAGGGACTGGATTCTTTTTGAATTAGTTGGCTAAGTTGAGCTCCAGACTTGAATCCCCGTAAGTCCAAGTTGGTCTTAAAATTGTTTTTCCCCCCTCCGAAGTTTTTACAGCTATAAAATAACTCCCTCTAAAAAAGTCACCAGGTTATGATCTTATCCAACCTGTAATCTTATTAAATCTTCCTTAAAAAAACACAAATATTCCTTACTTATCTCCATAACTCTATACTCCGCACTACCTATTTCCCATTACTGTGGAATTTTTCTACAATAATCATGATTCCCGAATCCAAAGAAAAACCTCAACACTTACTTTCCTCCTATAAGCCAATAAATTTTCTTCCATTTTTCTCCAAAATATTCGAACTACTTTTCCTCAAACAAAATAAGTTTTGACTTTTTTGGATTTTTCTCTGAAATGACTCTAACAATTTCCTTTAAATTTGGAATACTAATTACCCATTTAACATTTGACTAAAAAAAAGTGATTTTTAGGAGGTACTGAGGAATCTGAGATTCAAAGGTATCCTGGCCTGCATAATGTAACCAGTTTCTACCTTCCATTGTGGTAGGTTGACCTTAGTGTATAAACATATATTTACCCAAAACAGTAGATTTATATTTGTTTTCAGATTTAATTTTCTCTTTTCTGAAGAGTGTATGTGTGTGTGTGTGTTTGTGAGTGTGAGTGTTGTGTACGTGTATGTGTGAATGTGATAATATGTTAGAGGTGGTATTGCCTGAAGTAAAGTGGGTAGGGGAGGCAGACTTGGACCGGAGGAGGTCAAGGGTCACCTTCGAAAGTAACGGTGTTTCTAATTTTGCGCTCTCATTTCACTCCTTTCGCACATATATTTTATAACATATATATCAATACATTTTTCATATCTCACCATCTTTTTTTATTTATTTATTATCTAGTTTTATTTAACTGCACCTTGTAATGTAATATAATAAATTTTTCTCGCCATTTATATGAATATATCAGATTAGGAAATACATCATTAAATTCAGTGATTTATTCAGTGGGTACTCTCTGCTTCATTTTTTTTATTTTTCTATTTTCTTCTACTACTGGTAAGAGAAAATATCGTGATCGAGTCAAATTTTCGATATCGACTATTCAACGAAAATATACAATTTCGAGGTCTCCCCCCCTGATTTAGAAAAAGTGTTTTTTTGAAATTGATGTATGGTTAAGATACTTCAAACACGAAAGTTCAAACATGATATATTTCGTTTAAGTTTTATCACAGGGGGGCCTTACAAAACAAGGAAGTATATACAAACTCTACTTTACTATTTCATGTTTTTTTTTTTTTTTTTTATACGAATATAAAATTTAGAAGCTATACGCGGGGAATCGAACTGGGGACCTTCCAGTTACAAGTCCAAGCTCATAACCATTACACCAAAACGTGCTCCTGTGCATATAGTCTTTTTCTTGGTAAAATTTATTTTTTAGGGGGTTTTGAGGTTTAAGTTCAGGCTCTGCTCATCAACTTTTATGATCCTGAATAAATACATATTAAAAGGTTATTTGTAAAAATAAAAAATAAAACATAAACTATAAAAATACCACTGAATAAATTTTGTTCAATTCAGTTCCTCACTTAAGTCAATAAGTTTCTCTTTAAAAAAATTATAATAATTAATATTATCAATATAAAACTTATAATAATTAATTAAACAAAAAAAGATTCATTTAATTAAACAATAATAAACTTTATTTTAAAAAATTTTATTTATTAAACTTTGAAATTTCATGGATTTTTAACTATGAAATTTATAATTGTACCGTTCTTAATATCTATTGTTATATTTTAATGTTGTTTTTTTTTTTATATATTTTTATTTTAAAGGTTATTGCTATAAAGCTTTTTTTTTTCTTTTTTTTTTATTATTATTGTTAAATGTTACATTAATGGAGGAAATTAAATTGTGACATTGAAAAGTATGAGGAGTAAAATATTCATTGTTACTTTTATGAATATTTATTCAATGAAGCGATTTATTTCTTAAAAAAATAAACTTTCATTAAAGAATTTAAAAATGAATTACTAAATAATCAATTAAGGGGAGGGATGATAAGAAATAACTGGCGGGAAAGACAGTTTCCCCAACATAATCTTTCAAATTTCTTTAAATTATTTTATTTATTGTTTTTTTTTTTCAATGTCAAAGTTTTCCTAATCGAATTATTATTGGTTGAGCATTTCTTGAATCGAAACGTATACAATACTTATCATCTATTTAGCGTTAATAAGAATTAAATGTGTTGCCAAATTGCTATTTTAAAGAAAGTAAACAATCCTAAAAACTCTCGATAACGACTTTAGCGGTGTCCTATAAAATTGATATACGAACTACACATCTGAAAACCTACTTTGATTAAATGTAGCAACTAAGTTCTGTGATATTTCTAGATACTTTCTCTTTCTCCTAAGTAAGAAGGGAATTATTGCGATATAATCAAATTTTTGAAATTGTGTTTTCACTGGGAAATACTAAGTTGAAAATGTAAACAACAAAAACGGTTAACTAAGTGCGATTTTACAGAATAATATTTTAAATATCATTTCTACTATTTACCTGCGTACGTACTTGCCGTCCCCCGGCCTCCCCCGACTATCTCTATATTTGTGTATATTTAAGGCAGCGAGTCAAATTTGAAATTCACAATAAATTCACAACAACTATAATATAGTTGTCAATGAAAAGCCTGTTGTAGAATTAAACAGGCAGCTTTTTTGGTTTTTACCATTCATCGTGAGATGCTTTTTGAAGGTTCTAGATTAACTTCTGATAGAATTTTGAAGACTTATGTTTACGAGCATTCTTAAAATGTCGAAGTCCTAGGGAAGATTGGATCCGTCTGGTGTGATACCTGATAATTACCTCTGATGTTACATGGACGGTTACCCAGAATGGATGGTAGATCTGGAACTGCGGTTTATTTTGAAACTAGAAATCACGTGACAGTATCTCTTTGTGAATGGACCATAGTTTTCCAGACTGAGGTTTATACTATTCTTTGTTTTATCTTGGATGAGAGAGAGGGTACATAACACTAACTTAAAAAGTGTTTGTATCTGCTCGGACAGCCAAGCTACCGCTGAAGGCGCTGAGTTCATATGTCTTCACTTCCAGGTTTGGTGTTAAAATGCTCTAAAAAAAATTGAAAGAGCTTTCTTCTTTGAAGCATGAGCTTTTAGTCTGGGTACCAGGTCTTATGGAATTTTTTGGTAATGAGGAAGTGGATAGGTTTGCCAAATTAGGCGCCTCTCTCCCTTTCATTGGTCCCAGAGCTTGCTGTTATCTTGTCTGGCACATGTCTGTCAGGCTTCCAGTCATGGACAGCTTCACAACATTCATCCTTATGGATGAGCACAGTTGGTTGCCGGCACTCCAAGATGCTCATCGAGAGTCCGGACAGAGCTATTAGTAAGCTGTTGCTCTGTCTTTCATGGAACTCTCTTGGATCCCTTACTGGACATTGAGGATTAAGGAGACATAACTACATAATGGGGCACCTGCCGGATCCATTTTATAGAGTCTGCGAGACAGAGGAGGAAACACCCATCCATCTTATGACAGATTGCTTGGGTTGTGAGGAAATTAGGTTCAGGATCGTTTGGTCGGAACAGATGTCTGTGGAAGAGCTTAGGCTATTTTCCTTTAAGGTAATTGTCCGATTTGTTCGGACTGCGGTGAATCTTAGATAGATTAGACCCGGGTCTAGGGTTAATTGTTCTAGACCCGGTTTGTTATTGTTTTTCTTGGGGGAGCTATATCACGG
This sequence comes from Triatoma infestans, assembly GCA_011037195.1. Classification (NCBI taxonomy): domain Eukaryota; kingdom Metazoa; phylum Arthropoda; class Insecta; order Hemiptera; family Reduviidae; genus Triatoma; species Triatoma infestans. Next base: position 21,020 of record JAAEAF010014504.1, read on the forward strand.
CCCAGTAGGGTTTGGTCCTTCCACACAGACAATTAATAATAATAATAATATATAAGTTAGTACTATCAGTACTAAGAGAAAGTCGTGTGAGTGTTTCACACCCAGTAATTTATTTTTTCTTGATTTTGAACCCACACAATCACAATTTTAAATATAAATTGTTATCGTACTTTATCTAATGCTAGAATTTTCGGTGAATCTGTCTTGATCATTATACTTCCGTTTTTAGCATTGAAAAAAATTAACGTTGATGTTTTTTAAGCAACAAAATGCTTTTTTAAAGTAAAAGGAAAACAAAAAAGAAATCTTTAACAAATATCTAATGTTTCCAAAAGAGTTGTCAAAAAGAGTGAGAGAGAGATGGAGAAACAAAACCAAGTTTAATTATTTCAGCATACATCCTTTTCCGTAGTGAACAAAAAAAAAAATAAAAAGTTAAAAAGCGGTACAAAACTTACTTTCATTGTGCTACTGACCCGCATACCGTACTAATCAAAATGTAAGCTTTTATCCAAACGGTCCATCAAGAACTATATCATTTAGTTTTGGTAAGAAGATTTTCTTTTTATAGATTTAGAAAATTATTCCCCATTATAAATCATTTAACAAAGGCTATATAAATTTATGGACAAAAGCTTCTTTTTTTTTGGCAAATTATTAGTTTAGTTGTTTTGTATGATAGGCTTGTTTAAACTATTGTTATTTGTTTTTGTTTTTTTTTCTTTTTAATTTTTTTTTTTTTTGAGAAAGTATTTCGTAAACGCATAATCAAACAATAATTGTTTATTATTATTGTTGTTTATGTACGTACATAGTATTAAGGAAATGGTTTTAAAAAATATATACATATTATATATTTATCGAATAATTTTAAATTGGTTATAGAGAAAACAATCTTTTAACCTGTCACGTCCTCAACAATAACTTTTTTTTTTCCTCCATGATTCTGTTATTACATGGCTAGTTTATGGCAGTTGGAGGCTGCGCTCCTATCGCCAGTAGCAGCTTGCTATTTCTTTCCTAGACTTTTAGTTCACTAAATTAATAATAATAAAAAAAAAAAAACAGTGTCAAACAGTCACACGACTTTTAGGAGTACATGTGCCAAACCTAACAAACCTAGGCTAGATTACATTGTAGTCGAGAAGAAAGCGCCAAAAAAAAGCACAGAACAAATTCCATATAAAAATTTGAAATTTAACGGCCACAAATTCCCGTACAACTCTCCTAAAATAAATGGTTTTGTTTTTCGGAAAAATATTTCAAATAAAAGTGATTGGTTTATACATATATCTGTTTGTTGAAGTTAGCAGTCAACAGATTAAATGAAATCATTTTTAGTCATTTGAAAGTAATCAATCACTGCTGCTATGCTATCAATATCAATTGTAAAAATATTTTTATTAATATTACAGAATTTTTTTTTTAAGTTAAGGTGCGTCAACATAGAGGCCCCTAGGAAGAAAAAAAATCTAAGGGTAGCACAGCAGGACTCGAACCCGGGTCCTCCGCGTGGGAGTCCAGTACACTAACCACTTAGCTATTCCCTTCCCTAAAAGAAAATATAAATATACATATATTACTTGTTTTAATATTTTCAATACTCATAATAAAGTACTAACAGAAAACATTGTATAATGTTAAACTGACCAGTCTGAATATAACCTTACTTTTTTAATAGAAAAAAAAACAACAATGTAATTATTATTATTATTTTTTTATTTAAGGCGCTTCAACATCAATGGTCATTAGCGCCCGGAGCCTTCTCAGTGCACGTCGGCCTCCGGGCTGTATTCTCTCGCTACAGACAACTCTGTTCATCATCGAACAGTGAGCTATAGAGGCTCCTAGCAAGAAAAAATCTAAGGGTAGCACGCTGGATTCGAACCCGGGACCTCCGCGTGGGAATCCAACGCGCTAACCACTTAGCTAATCCCTCCCCAATGTAATTGTTAACTAATTTATCTAAACATATTTTTACCTCCAAAAATGGTTGCTATCTTTTTAAAACAAATAATTAATTTTTTAACACAAAATTAAAAGTGATTAATAAATTTGATAGAAATGTCTATCAATTTTATTTGAAACAATATTCTTGTGAAAATTGATTATTTTTGCGGGGGGTTCTTGGGGGAGGGGGAAGAGGAGCAGTGACGTTAAAACTTTCCTATAAAGTACCACTTCAATATAATAATTGGTACTTCTATAATATTAATATATAGATTAGAAACATTGCTAGAATTCGATAGAAACGATTTCCTTTAAACTTGAAATACTAGGCGCATAAAAATTTCAGGGCGTTAATGTGCAAATATTATTTGCTTTGTGTGTAATGTTGGCGCTGTCTGTTGGACAATAATGTAATCACAATTTCTTCTACCTGTCTGTGTTGGTATTTATCGCCCAAATTTATTTACATTTAATATTAATTTTTTTTTTTTTTGAATGAAAAGAGTATTTATTACTGATATACATATATACAAAATATACAATATTTACAAAGAGACAGCTTACTAGCTTTCTTCTCCAACTTATTTATTTACAGCAACTTTACAATGTCTTTTAAAAATCAGGGAAAAATTATAAAAAACCCTACATTTAATATTAGGGACAAGTGAGGCAGATTTGAAGTTTAATGAAAATTTATCATTTTATATATAACTGTAATTAATGAGGCGTAAGAGGAAGTCGTGTGAATGTTGTCACACCTGATTTTTTTTTTTTTTTTTTTTAGAGATTAAATGAGTGGAAAATTAAGTATATACCGAATTGAATGTATAACATTCGTCAGAAACGAAAATTAATTAAGTTATTGATTGATGGAGGATGAAATATGACCAATAAGAAGACGCTAAGTTTTGTGTTTACTTTATTAACATTATCCTGTTAACAATAGAATCAGAGTTTAATAAATAAACTGCTTCCTCGGTAATTGTTAATTACATTGTATTTCCCGGCTACCATAGTAACTATTTCATTCTACACATTTAGATCTTTTGTTTTCTATTTATAATTTAACAAAATTTTCCCAAGATCTTTCATTTCACTTTTGTTAAACAATTTTTATCATCTTCTTTTTTTTCCGTTTATAGTTTCAAGGTTAAATAATCATCATAACACACGTACAATAGGAAAAAAACCTTGAATGATAACAACTGTTTCAGGCTATAAAATAGGTTATAATATTTTTTTTCTTTTAACACTTAGTTTTCTGTCAGTTTACTCATTTATTATGCCACTGTAATCAATAATTATTTACAAGATGTAATTTTTTTAATGACTGTTCGATATCGTGGAATTTTTGTATGTCAGTCATTCTCCTTTACTAAATGACTGTCAAAATTCTTTTTTTTTTTTTATTTTTTTTATAATCTAGTTTCTTCAACATCTTATTGATGTGTGAGAGCAAGGTTAAAAAAAAACTTGAGATTTGTTTTGAATAACCTAACGGTTTCTATATCAGTTCTAGATTTTATTTATTCTCATAAAAATATATATTTATAAAATCCTATTTTATAATGCGTCATCCTACCATTCAAAATTCAAGACAAATGAACAATATTCTGTTTTCCTCATAACGTAACATTTTTTCCTTCCCTCAATATAAATAAGAAGACATATTATTACTAGCTCGCAAATTTTTGACATTTAAGCATTGAATATTCGCTGGATGTTTTTAACGGTACAGTGATGAACATGAAGTTTGATTTACCATACTGAATTGTGTGAAAATTGTTTTCTTATTTTATGTTTGTATGCTCTGTGTGTGTGTGTGTGTGTGAACACAGAACTTGCAAACCAAATATTGTATATAAAAAACACCAGGATGTCTAGTTCGAAATATCAGGCAATATTCGGGAACCGAAAGTGCTATACTTCTTATGTTTCTGTTTTGCGCAATTTACTAAAAAAGAAAATCTCTTTATTTTCTTTGAATTGTTCTTGCTTATTTTGTATACTTTTTTTTTTTCATGGAGAGGAGATTCATGGCACTAAGCTGCTTTCCTCTACAATGTTTTGGTTGCTTCCGCACCAAACTGTAACATATTTATTCAGCTCAAGATTTCTTTGTCTACTTGTAGTGGATGTTTTGTGGGATTGGACAGGAGAGAAAATTTTAAGTTTGATTTACTGATCTAAGGAGAAGTATACGGGCTTTGGAAGGAGATTTTAAAGTGAGTTAGGGGCTAGTCCAGCCAGAGCTAGCCTTAAAAAGAATGGCTGACCGCCAATTCATTCTCATTCAAACAACCATCAACGTTCAACGACCATCGTTCTCACACCGTCACTCTGCCAGTCAATCTGTCACTCTCTTTTCCCACTATCATACTCTTATTGTAAAATGATACAATGTAAAATCCTTGGTGCTTAATATTCTCCATGAAATATAAACAGTGAACAATAAGTCTTCATTCACTCCTAAGTTTCAATAACTTCACTCAACCTAAGTTTTCTCTTCTATCCAGCCTCCCCAAAGCATATACTGCAATGCTCGTTATGGGTTCTTTTAAGAAAAAACTAGACTTATTCATCGTTAGCTATCCGAATCTCAGCGTATAAACATTGTCATCTTTCGTGTTTGACATTAAGAAATCCTCCAGTTACAAATGTTTCTCCCTAAAAGGGACAATTTGCTTCTCTTCCTCTATCTCAAGTGCAAGATACTTTGAGTTCTATATGGGCCACAATAATACTCTTCTGAGCGTCTTCCTTCATCGTTTGCGCCCATCTCAATTGGTTAACCCCCCCATTATTAAGTGAGTCTCAAAATAGGCGGCATTTACGCCTAAAATGGTATTCTTCAGTGAGATGTACAAATCTGGTGGTAACATTCACAATAATTAACACATTGTGCACACTTTGTTGCCGAAGTAATTCTCTACTTTGACTGGAAGGAAACAGTGGAGACCACTCATCCACAGCCCTCACTGTCCACATTAATTGAACTCTGCTAGTCAATCAGGTGGCTAGCTTTTCACTTCCTTCAGATACAACACCGGCTGATACGAGGATGAGACGTATGCTTAGGAATACTGTTTATCTGTTACATTACCATCCATTATCGTAAAAGCAATTTATAAAATATAGAAATTTCCCCTCTAATTATATATTTTTTTCGTTATTTTATTGTAGTCGCGCACATACATACCTACTACATATGTGTATAATACACTATTATTAATATTACGCAATATCAAAAGAAATAAAAAATCATTTCCACGCATGATAATTTTTTTACTTTTTTTTACTTAATATCACTTTGTACTGTTGAAGGAACATCAACAATTCAAGTTTGACGACGTCTTTCCTCACAAGTGTGTTGTATATAATATTTTATTGAATGTAATACTTTCTCTTGGTTTATAACAACGTGATTTCTTTATGATACGATTGGTCACATCTTTTCTTGCCTTGTTGTTTTGTAGTTACGTCAGTCCTTTTACCAATAATAATTGGTGTAGAAAAGGATAGTTTATTAGAACTTAATGTTAGATAGAAGGGAACTCAATAAATTAATATTCTTTTTTTATTTTTTTTTATTTTTTTTTATAGTTAGCACGTACTGGTTAATTGTATGGTGAAGTGTTAAGTATGATGTAACTAACTCAAAATCCTGACATGGTTTTCTTTAAGCGCTGAACTTTTATTTAACAGTCATGTAGTACTTGTAATTTCAACATAGTTACATTAATGTTTTATGGAAATATTAATTAATTTTTTTTCTGCGTGCTGATTAATTTATTGCTTTTCTTCTAAAAAATGGAGGCACTCCGTACTATATTCTTTTATTGCAATTTTATATTTACCAATCAATCAGGGTGCTTGATAAATAGTAGGATTTTGCTCTATACAAATCTATGTTATTAAACTGCTTATCAAGTTATCGTTATAATAGGCGAACGCCAAAAACCAGACGGTCAGTGACAAAAAAATGAAATAGGTTACTATGAAAAATATCTCTGATGCTTTCCAACCAACCACAACAACAGAATAAAAATTTTATGGTTAAAGCTTTTAATTACTTTCCCCTACTCTAGGTCAAAGTTTCGAAAGTAAGTTTCCACCGGAAATATAAGTTTTGAAAAAATGTTTTTAACGAATTTACGGTTGGTTTTTGTGAACAAAATATCTCAAAAACGAAAAATCGTATTAGGTTTAAACTCGGTATTCCATTTCGGTATTGTCACCACATTAGACCAACGAAGGTTTCGGGCAAATTCCATCAACCGCTTAAATTTTGATTTTTTTTTTTTTTTTTTTTTTTTTTTTTAGTTTTTCGCTCCAAACACACAGATACAGATCAATTTCTAAAAAACACTGGCGGACTCAGGGGACCCATGACCGGTCATTTCCGGTGAAAATTCAATATCGAAAATTTGGCACTACTACAATACTTCCACTTACTAATAACAGTAAGAGAAAGTAAAAAGAAGTTTTTAGTGGTCTGGATGTGTGTACTTAATATTTCGTTAAAGTGCTGCTACCACGAGACCTGGGAAATAAGCCTTTCGTAGAAATCGTTCAACCGGAAGTGCCACTTTACTGAGTGCTTTTTTTTTTTTTTCAGTTTTTTTGTGATTTTCTCGAAAACAGCACCAATGATTTTCTTTAAACTTAATATATCAACTACACAACATACAAAGAGCTAAAAACTTTTATTTGAAACATTTCTTCCGGGCTTATTTGAAATTCATTTAAGGGTACTTATGGCTGTTGGGGAGGGGTTATGTTTTCCTCTAAAGCGCTATCACATAGTTGATTTTACAATTCAACCATCTAAACAAAATTGTAATTAGAAATAAATAGATTGCTAAAATTCCGAGTTTTAAGAAAATTAGTAAACTGGAAGTACGTTTTTACTGAACAGTTTTTTTCCGTTTCCGCGTTTTCCTTCATAAAAATACCGACGAATTTCATTAAATTTGGTATAGTAACTATAAAATTTATCAATTACACAGAGAAAGTTGTGTGAGTTTTCACACCAGATTTTTTTATTATTATTATTATTATTATTTTTTTTTTTTTAAAAATAGTTTTGAAGAGATTCACTTGAAAAATGTCAGTGAAGTACATATAAATTGCGTTTTGCGTGATTCATCATTTTCAGCGATAAATCTGGTAAAAAAAAAAAAAAATTTATAATATAATAAAAATAAAAAAAATCAGGGAAAGCCCAGTTTTGTAACAAAAGAAATAAAGAAATAAAAATTGTGGATTTTCCGAATATTTCTTCCCATTGTTTCGACGTGATTGTGGTTATGTTTAACGGACTAACCGACATACAGAAATATGACTGGCAAAATATGTTATATATATTTTATTTTATTTTTTTAAGGTCTTTATTTACTTTTTCTGTAGATTTTATTTTAAATATAAGCAATAGTAAAGAGTCTTTATTTGTTTATTATTTTTCAGGGACTGATAATACGTAGTTTCTCGGATAACACCGCTCTCGTTGATAAATTCAAGGTTAGAATTAGTAATTAGTATAATATATTTGTTTATATGAATTTATTTATTCTTTAATTTTATTTTCATCACTAGTATGATGAAAAAATGAATTCAATCTAAGCAAAACTAATAATCTTATAAATACAATGTTTAAAAAAGTAAATCAACAACAAAAGATATGTATGTTTCAGGGCAATAACATTTTTCCATACATATTCCTCATCTAAAACTTCCGGAAACAGTACCAGATATAAATCGAATTGACTTCCTGTGGCTATTGTAAACCGTTACATCTACTTTATTATCCATAAAAACTGTTTCAATACAAATAGTTATAACAATATTTACAAACATTAACGTGGACTTTTTATTATTGGTTAAAAATATCGTGTGAATCTTTCACACGGCTTTATCTTATTAAAATTTCTAAAACGCCAATTGATACAAAAAATTTCTTAGAATTTGGAAATTTCTTACAGAAAGATTTAGTTGACGTTGCAAAAAGTGTATGTGTTGAAGAAACTAATTTTACATTTTCTCTTAGAAGGAAGAAGCATCGTGATCGTGTCAAATTTTGGAAATTCGGTGTTGGCAGGAAATATTATTTATTATTTGTCTGTGGGGAGGGACCAGACTCTACGCTATCCTAAGCCTCATTGGGGCCATATAGCACCCCCCCTCCAAAAAAAAACAACAAACCGGGTATAGAACGAATATCCCCAGACCTGGGTCTAATCCATCTAAGATTCATTGCAATCCGAACAAATCGGACAATAACCTGTTCCGACCAAAAGATCCAGAATCTAATTTCCTCACAACCCAAGCAATCTATCCATAAGATGGATGGGTGTTTCCTCCTCTGTCTCACAGACTCTATAAAATGAATCCGGCAGCAGCCCCATTATGTAGAGATGTCTCCTTAAACTACATATCCAGTAAGGGATCCAAGAGCGTTCTATGAAAGTCAGAGCAACAGCTCCCGATGAACATCTTGGAGTGCCGACAACCAACTGTGCTCATCCATAAGGATGAATACAGTGAAGCTGTCTATGACTGGAAGCCTGACAGACATGTGCCAAACAAGCTAACAGCCGGCACCGGACCAATGAAAGTGAGAGAGGCGCCTAATTTGGGAAACCTATCCACCTCCTCATTCCCAAAAAATTCAATGACCTTGTATCCAGACTAAAAGCTCATACTTCAAAGAAGAAAACTAGTTCACTTTTTTTTTTTTAGAGCATTTTAGCACCAACCTGGAAGTGAAGACATATGAACTCAGCGCCTTCAGCGCAGCCTGGCTGTTCGAGCAGATACAAACACTTTTTAAGTTAGTGTTATATGTACCCTCTCTCATCCAAGATACAACAAAGAATAGCATAAATCTCAGTCTGGAAAACTATGGTCCATTCACCAAGAGATACTGCCAAATGATCTCCAATTTCAAAATAGACCTACCATCCATTCTGGAACCGTCCGTGTAACACCGGAGGTAATTATCAGGCATCACACCAGACGGACCCAATTTGGGTCACACACATAAACAATTATCAGTTTTATCGGGAACATTTTCGTGGGTAATTGATTTTTTTGGAGGGATGTATGGGAGGGCGAAATTAGCGCATACCATTCCTCTATAGTCTACAAAGTATTACTCCAAGGTGATGTAAGGTTCTGCCATCTATATTCTATATATTATTATTATTATATATTAGAAACTTTGTTAGAATTCCAAATTTGAAGAAAATCAGTTAAACGGTTGTGCGACTTTACAGAATAGATTTTTGAGTTTTGGGGGGGGGGGGGAGATTTCCTTTAGACTTTAGAATGGTAAGTGCACAGATATAAACCAGTCACTTTTAATTTTTCCTTCTGAAAAATTATTGTTGATAGTTCTGTGGAATTTGTGCGCATTTCAAATATATTGGCGTGTTGTCTTCTGGACTACAATGTAATCATCATTAACTGCAGAATACATACATGTATACCTACATTTCTATATTAATAAAATTTCAAATTTAAAGAAAATTGCCAATTTTATAAGCTTTATAATAATAATAATAATAATAATAATAATAATAATTATTGTTATTATTGTCACCGGGAAGGGACTAAGCCCTATGCTATACAAAGCCTCTCTGAGCCCATATAGTTACCCCAAAGATCGGAGCCTTATCAATGCAATGTCGGTCTCCCGACAACGGACAACACTGCCCTATCACCGGACCGTGAGCTGTAAGAGGCTTCTAGGAAGAGAATAATTCAAGACCAACACTGCTGGACTCGAACCCGGGTCCACTCAGCTAATCCCATCCCTTATAACTGTGTTAATTGGAGTTAAAGCCTTGTGTGAGTGTTTCATACCAGATATTTTTTAGTTCTAGTGACTAACATTCTCTTATTAATAAGATTTTTTATAAGAGGCCTCGAACAAGGATCCTCCATCAGTCCACAATCATAAAGCAAGTGCGCTGAAGTCTTGGGTATAACAAAAAAAGAAGATGGTATAGGAGGGCAGGGAATAGCTAAGTGGTTAGCGTACTGGACTCCCAGCAGTGTTGGTCTTAGATTTTTTTTCTAGGAGCCTCTACAGCTCACTGTCCGGTGATGGATAGTGTTGTCTGTAACGAGAGAGCACTGTTCGGAGGCCGACAGTGCACTGAGAAGGCTCCGGGCGCCAATGACCATAGACGTTGTCACGCCTTAAATTAAAAAAAAAAGAAAGGGGGCATACGTTCGGTATAGGGTAAAATAAAAGAGGATACATTGGAAAAGCTGAAAAAACATGCATTATTGTACGATATTCAAAAAGTATTTAATTCAAGCTGTAATACACTATAGATAGATACAACATTTATTTACCAAATATATATACAGATTATTTGGAAGTTCAAATGTATAAATATATTACACCCTTCCTATAGCTAACATTAGATATAATACATACATTTACTAGTTGGGGAAAAAAGTTGTTTAAAACCCCATGACATTATAATACATTATAAAAAAGTATTTGTTCATACGGTTTAGGCCCTATTTGTCATACAATATAGGAATAAATAAACTTACATATAGTTATGCAGTTACGAACCATTATAATAATCTGATTAGATTCTAATTTAAAGAGAGCAAATATTTTATTAATTTCAATTAAACTTATACTTTTTGTAGTTGAAACCAACTTGATTCTTTAACCCATTTACTTCTTATAAATCATATTACTTAAATAAATTTCCATCTGTCTCAGTTTAATGAAAAGTTTCCATGGTTTGGTTCATTTTGTTATTGACGCTCTTTTCTGGACCATAATTTAATCACTTAGAAGGATGGGAGCTAGGATTGAATTGGGGTTAGGATAAGTGATATTTTAGGATTGGGTCTAGGTTAGGATAGGATATGGGATAGAGTAGGATAGGAGAGGGGTGACGATAGGGGATACCATAGGATCGGGAATAGGATAGGATAGGAGATAAAACAGGCTAGGGGAAAGGATAGGATAGGGGCTAGTTTAGTATATGGGAAAGGACAGGAAAGGCGATAGATTAGGGGGAAGGAAAAGAAAGGTGATAGGTTAGGGGGTAGGATACGGTAGGGAATAGGATTGGTTAGTGGATAGGATAGGTTAGGGGGTAGAATAGGGTAGGGGATAGGCTAAAATAGGGATAGGATAGGAGTTAGAAGAGGATAGGGGATAGGATCTGCCTGGGTAGATTACTTGTCCCACTACTATCTCTATATCTATGTCAGGACAAATGAATAAAATTTGATGTTCATTGAAAATAATTGTATATTATTATTTTAATTGTTCTGGATGTACAAAAATAATTTAACAACATGTTGACCTTATTAGCAAAACTAGGAGCAAAAAACATATTACCTCGCTTTTCAAAGAATACTTGAACAAACAGAGGTGCAAGTTTCTATCACATATATTGTTTAGCATCTTCATTTTGAATGCTCTCAGATTGATATTTATAAATGCAGTATCACTGTCAACAGCTAATAACTAAATTCTCTTAGTCAACGATCAGACCAGATCGCAGCATTGCGTTAAAATTAAATAACTAAAAATAATATTTACCAACAAAAACATATTTATTACTACATATAATGTTTACTTAATTCTTTAACATAATACAGAAAAGTTCAATCTAATTGAATTATGATTTAGACACGATTTTTGATGAACGTGTCTATAGAAAATAATATATTGGTATAATTTCATGAACAAATAGTGTACAATATAATTTTCTTCAATGTAATTGGTTCATGGATATTATATAAAATTATAATATAATGGTAGTTTAAATTATGGGTTCAATTACCTTGAATTTGTTATTATATCACGGAAATGATTTATTTATCAATTTTCTATTTGGAAATGTATTGAGTGAAAAGTAATTAACAATTAATCATATTAAAATTTAATTTGGTTTAATGAGTTATTAGTTTTTTTTAATTAAATAATTCATTTCTCATTTTATGATGAAAGTAATGTATGGCTTTAGATTTTGAAATATTAATTGAAGCGTTTCTCTAGAAAGTAGAACTTCTATCACAATGTATATACCATTTCTGAGTCAGAAAAAAATGGTTTCTAGAAATTGAATGGTCTGTGTGTGTGTGTGTGTATGGTCAGTAAAACTCAATTACAAAAAAATCGCAAAAAGTTCAAACTTGATATTTTGTTTATGCACTGTACGAGGGGACCTGCTAATAAGGTTTTGGTCAAGAGGGGTCAACTGGAATTGACCCATTTTTATGAATGAATTTTGTTTACATTTTTGCGATTTACTCGAAAACGGTTCACAATTACACATACAAAGAAATACAACTTTTATGTGTAACATTTCTCCGTGAAAATTCATTTAAAGTTGGTTTTGGAAGGGGGGGGGGTTGGGATTATAATTTTCAAAACAAAAAAAAAAAAAAAAATCTGGTGTGAAACACTCACACAACTTCTCTTACTCCAGTTCTCAAAATTATAATTGACAAATTTTATAGTTTGTGTACCAAATTTAATGAAATTCGTCGAAAAGTGAAAAACTGTCCAGTAAAACTTCCGGTTTACTAATTTCTTGAAACTCGGAATTTGGGTCCATATATTAATTTCTAATTAATTTGGATGGAATTGTACTTTACAAAAAAACAATAACCACACACACCCCTCTCCTAAAAGTGGCCTTCATTGAATTTTCCCAGAGAAATGTTTTAAATAAAAGTTGTAGATCTTTTTATGTATAGTTTATATATGAAGTTTCAAGAAAATCGTCGGAGCCATTTTTGAAAAAATCGCGAAAAAGTGAAAAAAAAAATTTTAGTAAAGTGTTAAAAGTAAACGCTTTTCCGGTTATTCAATTTTTTTCAAACCCGGAATTTCCACAACATATGCAATTCTAATTAACATTATTTAGATAACAGAATTGTCTAATAAACTGAAATAGCACTTTAGAGGAATACCTAATCCCACCCCTCCCCCAAAAGTGCCCTTAAATGAATTTTTCCAGAGAAATGTTTCATAAATAAAAGTTGTAGCTCTTTATACGTGTAGTTGACACAGTAAGTTTTATGAAATCGTCGGAGCCATTTTCGAGAAAAACGAAAAAAAAAAAAATAGTAAAGTGGTACTTTTGGATAACGTACAGTCAGATCCCATGGTGATACCTAAACGGAATATCAAGTTTCAACTTTCTACAGTTTTTCGTTTTTGAGCTATGTTGTTCACATACATACTCACACACAGACCATTTGATAAAAACCACTTTTTTGGACCCAGGGGACCTTAAAAGGATATTTCCGTTGAAAACTCGATATCGAAAAGTTGACACGATCACAATAATTACTCATACCAAGAGTAAGAGAAAGTAATATTAAGTTTAGATTCGCTCATTCATGTAAATTAAACCAGTTTTTATTTTTGCTTGGCTTTGTAATAAGTCAGAGGATAATCCTTATTTTTTGCAGAAAACTGCTTTGGATGGACAAGTCCATTTTTACAAGAAAAGAGATTTTTAATACGAGTAATACCCATATTTGGGTTCCTGAAAATCTTAGGGCGGTTTATATTCCAATACACATTTAAGCATAAAGTTTAGATTAATTTAATTGTCAGCTATGTGTTCATCACCCATTTTTCTTCCTCCAACAGTCAATGCAGTTGTTTTCAGTACTGGAGAATCAAGATCTTCCTCTAGGTTTAAGCTGGGCAGTTGTCTAGCCGTCCAACAGACAAAAGTTAGCCTGCTCCAAAATTATCTTGATCGGGCAGAACGACCTTCGCTAGCTCATCTGTTTCTTACCGTAATGAATTTCTTTATATGGTTGGGACCTTAGAGAAAAAATTTACGCTAACCTCGTAAACCGCTTGAATACTTTGCAAAGGCGGTTATGTTTGCTTGTACTGAAATTCCAGAACAGCAAGTGAGAACTGCAGAGCTTGCCAACGAGCTGGAGTTAGAAATTTTGAGCAATATATTCTCTGATAATAAGTAATTTCTTTGAATACTTTAATTTTTCTTCTTTAATTCATTTTAAAAGGAATTTTAGTGTAATTTTTAATTGCTTATTGCAAATTCAATTGATTAAAACCATTCCTCCTAGATAAAGTACTAAAAATAAATTAAAATCTTCGCTAGATTGCATGTTCAGATAGCGATTTTTAAACTTTAAAGCCGTTTATCTTTTGAACCACTAAATTAACTTTTTTTGGGTGTCGTTAGATTTAGAATTCTCTCAATATATTTCCATATATTTTTCAGTAAGGGTTACTGTTTTTAAGAATAAAATGTAAAATAAGAGTAGGGCCCCCAAAGAAACAGGATTTTTGAGTTTACCTCGATAACGAAGCATTTCTGGAGCAGACATCCAGAGGATTTTATTTCTTGTTCTGCCCTAAGAAATAGATCGCTGAACTTCGATGCCGCTTAACTCTCGGGCACCCTCTGAATATTATTGGATTAATGGATGAGGATAGTGAGATTCGTTCTTTTTAAAAAAAAATAAAAAATAAAACTTATATTTTGCCAACGTTTCGACAAATATATTGTCTTTATCAAGGCATAAAAAATAATATAAAAAAGTGCTAGACTTCAAAGCATGACTTATTTGGAAAATAAATAGGTGGGGACAATGCAACACCACAGAGAATGATGATAACACCTTCTCTGTAGTGTTGCAGTGTTCCTACCTATTCATTTTCCCTTTAAGTTATCATGTTTTGAAGTTTAACAATTTTTTTTTTTTTTTTTTTTTATGCCTTGATAAAGAAATATATTTGTCACTCTCAGTATATTCATCAATCATTTAATAACGGTCGTGAATAATTTTCCATTATAGGATTCATATTTTGGCAAATTCAATGGATTATCGGAAGTACGACTTTTTTTTGCCTAGTTTTATTTCGGAAATGCAAATACGTACCTTTTGAGTTATACGTGAAATTTGTAACTGGGTATTACCCATATAAATAGATAAATCAGTCAAAACTTGTAGATTGCTGTAAGAGAAAGCGTAGGAGTGTTTAACACCAGATTATTATTATTTTTTTCCAATAATTAAGTGGGGGTTGGGGGGGAAATAAGTTGAATTTTGAAATGTAAAAGAAATCTTTAATAAATTCTAAAGTCCACGTGTAGAATATTAAAAATGGATACAAGGACAATCTAACTATTAATAATAAAAATAGAAGATCGACAGGAAGATTTACATAACTTAATAATTGAAGCATTAATATATAATAAATTGATCTAACTTTAATAATACACATCTCTCTCTGTAATAAGACCGTAGGGCACTTGTTTATTATGAATGTCATTTTTATGCTTTCATATTGTTACTGACAGATCGCCTTCAGGCCATTGTATGATGATGTAACCTTGATATATATATAGATGTAACTTTAACTAAGTTCTTGAATTACTTTTTATAGATAAAATATCTATCCTATATATTGTATATTTAATTTGGAGTTTCCAATCTTTATTTTGATTAGATAACAAGTGGTTCTTGTCCACTTGTTTTGTTTTGTTTCTTCATTAAAAATGCATGTTTATTAGTGTACAACTATGTAATTATTATAAAGGAACATCAGTAATCTAAGTTTATAAGTGCTTTACATTAAAATGAACTTCTCTTAGAGAAAGTAATGACATTATTGGCTGATGATACTCTGATGGCTGCAGACAGAAGGAAACTGGTCTTTCTGCTGCAGGAACTAAATAAAGGAAGATCTGTGGCTTTAGGGGAGTATAGAAATCCTTTCGTTATTGCGAATTTTCGTTTTTGAGATATTTGATTTCACACACACACACACACACACACACAGACCATACGCTAAAAACACCTCTTTCTCACCAGGATTAAAGATATTAATAACCCAGACTCTATAATCCAAAATAAAAGGCTACACATCCAACTGGTCTTCTCTCTTATATATATGTTACCGGCAAAATATGAAATTCAGGCATTCTATAGAATGCCTAGGCATTTCATATAATACCATGCGTGGTTTATACACAGATACCAAATTAATACCAAGCGTGGTTTATACCCCGATACCAGATTATATTTCTGTAACAGCAAGAGAAGCTCAGCAACCCAAGAGAGCAAGAGAAGCTCAACCACTCTCTCGGACTGGAGTGGGAGAGAGTGGGAGAAGCGGTATACATATAGCAACGGACAGTCCATAAACACAGTTGAAATTAGTTCAGTACATCCAATCGCTACGTGTCATTCTCTTACCACTCAATCTTAAACATTCATCCATTGTAAAGGTCCAGGCAGTCTGTGTCTCATTATTAATATATCAGTTAACCAGTGTTAACCAAGTCTTCTTCTTAACTCATCAATCAAAACCCATTCTCTCTCGGATGATGTAACAGCAAGAGAAGCTCAGCAACCCAAGAGAGCAAGAGAAGCTCAACCACTCTCTCGGACTGGAGTGAGAGAGTGGGAGAAGCGGTATAAATATAGCAACGGACAGTCCATAAGAACACAGTTGAAATTAGTTCAGTACATCCAATCGCTACGTGTCATTCTCTTACCACTCAACCTTAACCATTCATCCATTGTAAAGTCCAGGCAGTTTATTAATATTAATAAATACTGGTTACTGGAAAAACACTTAGTTAACCAGTGTTAACAAAGTATTCTTCTTAACTCATCAAACAAAACCAATTCTCTCTCAAAACTAAACATCCATTATATTTCTTATGATAAATTTTGTATATTTGAAAAATATTCTTTTAAATATTCCTGTTATTCATTTGTTAACTTGGGGAAATTCTATTGTAGTGTTTCAGTACAATAAATACCATTCCAATTGGTGTTTCAATAGTTATGGTGTACTTTAAGTAAAATAATTTAACTTTTAAATGATTTCTATAGAAATATATTTTGAAATCGGGATGTAATAAAATAATAAAGCCCGGGGGGGCTCGTCCGGGATGAATTTCCTACTTTGTCTATAACATATATATATAATATATATAAATAATTTTACCTATAATAAACGCATCTTGATAACAAAATTTACATGTTAAAACAATATTTATGATAACACAACATACACTTTTCAACATGCTTTATTTATTGTGCAACCAATAAACTTATAACATTAATCCCAGGATAACCTTAATAATCCATTAAAAAAAAAAAAAAAAACCTCAAGCCACAAAATGATCAATCAAATGAAACTGTAATGACATTAACTTCAATCTCTCTCTCACATCCCCCCCCCTCCCCACTGACCACTTTTAATATTTCTATTAAGTTATATAATTTTTTTTGTATCTTAGTAGTGATGTTTTCCTAGTTCACTTATTTACTAACCGAATAGTGGCTCCCCCCCCCATCTAGAGATCGCTTTCTATAAAAGAAACTTAATGTGAAATTGCTTAATGTTTTTGATAGTTAACGAAGGACTATTTAACTTAAATGGAACCACTTATTTATTGTAAAAAAAATATATTATATAGTCTGTTTTTTTCCCTGATAGAATGAGTGATTAAGTTCGCAGTGCTGCTGGAAGATATCAGACCCCCCCCCCCATAATTACGTGTATGTTTTTGATGCGATTGGCCGGATTCAACCATTCTCCCATCTTTAGATTGTTTTGAAGAACACCTGAATACGGTCTACTAACAAAATGTGAATGATTATCTCTAATTTTAATTTTTTTTTTTCTTGGGAAATTGATTTTTTGGGGGGGAGGGGGGATTTTAGTGCAACAGTAATGTTAAGCTTTTCTCTAAACTTCCGCTTCAAATATAATAATATATGGTCATTAGACGAATTCCAAATTTGAAGAAAATTGGTTAACCGGAAGTGCGATTTCACAGAGTAGGTTTTTGAGTGGTTTTTTTAATATATTTTCTCGAACACAACTGTAAATACGATTTTTTTAAAACTTGCACTTGTTATACGAATAGATTAGTTTGTTTCAAACAAATTAAAAAAAAAAAAAAAAAATTATTTCCTAGGGATTCTGCAGAAAAATTTTGCGGCGTTAAAATTTGAAATGTTTTGTTCAATATTACTACTTTCAAGAGATTATTTGCAGGGTACCGACTAGCAAGTAACTTCACGTAGTAACAGGAAGTCGTGTGTGTTTAGCGCTAATATTTAGAATCCTAGGCTAGGTTAACAGATTAGATATGTGGATTGGGCCTAATCTAGTCTCTATGGTAATAGAAATGTTTTTTTTTTTGAAAACCTTATTGAACCTTTTTTGCAGTGTCACTATGACCTTTCATATTTTAAACCCTTCCATCATTATCTTTCCCTTTTCCATAGTGAAATCGTAAGAAACCTTAGAAATGTTAACTTCATGTTTCTTTCTCTATCTTTTGCCAACACTCCACTCTTCTCTTCCTATATTAACTTCCTTCCCATGATCTTCAAGGGGGACACTTCAATTTTTTCGATTTACTGTTGTCACTAATTTTTTTTCACTCGATCTCGGATAATCTGATCACAGGTTGCAGGAATACTAAATCCCTTCTAAATAGCGACTTTTGTTGAAATATTGACTTTTCCTTCTAACTTCCTGACGTAATTATTCTCGCTTCAATTTCTGAATCCTTCCTTTGATTCTGTACGAGGAAATATAATGTTTATTACTTGTTAATTTTTTGGAGTCACTGCTTTGAAATAACCGACTATTTTGAGTATGTAATTGATTCGATTTTGCACAGACTTAATTGTTTCAATATTTATTAAAATTATTTCTTAAACCATCTCTTCTTTAGTAAGTACATCATCGATTTTTCAAAAAAAAAAAAAAAAAATCCATGTTGTCATAGTTACAAATGATTTTTTTTATTTCTTTTTTTTTTTAATTTAAAGCGCGTCAGCATTTAAGGTCTCATGCACTGACACTCTAATGAGAGTCTTCTCTCGTTAGAGACAACACTGTCCATCACCGGACAGTGAGCTGTAGAGGCTCCTAGGAAGAAAAAAAAATCTAAGTGTAGCAACAACTGGACTCGAACCCAGTTCCTCCGCGTGGGAGTACACTTAGCTATCCACTTCCCTACAAATGATTTCTTTTCTTTCGTAAACAAATCATATTGCACAGCAAAAATAATGGCTAACAATTTATTGAGTGCAATGTAATTTTGAAAAGTATGAACACCTTTTTTTTTTCTTTCATACACCTTCATTCATAATAATGTACACCTTTTCAGTTAACCAATAAATAATCAATGATAAATTGTACATGTTTAGCCAGTAAATAATACATATCATTGGATATATTATATAAGTATAGGTAGTATATAGGTAATGATGGTATGACGTTACTATGTGTATATATTATATATATGTTGTATAAAATATTAATGTTTACGCATGTATGTATATATACATATATATGATGGTGAAAGGTTGTTTGATTCACAATGCGTGTGGGCCGTGTTTGAAAATGTCACAGTCATTGCTAAAACTTAAGTTTTTATTTTTTATTTTTTATTTTTATGAGGTCGATTTATAGTTCATTTGGTCGATCCTCATCCAATTTTTTGGTAGCTACCTAAACGATTTAGTATAGTAAAAAAAAAAAGACGTTTTGTAACTGCCTAACAAACTCTGATGATACTCCTTAGATTGCTAAATTTATTATATGCTTTTATATCTATGTATAAGAAACATTTTAGTTTGGAAATATTAGTTTAGTAATATACTGGCTTTTGTGTTTACTAAATTTCCGTTTTGAAATTTCTATTAAAGATGGCAGTAATTAATCATAATCCTTTATAATATTAAAAGTCTGGTGTGAAACACTCACACTACTTTCTCTTACTCTAATTAATACAATTTAATCTGCTGAAGAATTTAATCTGAACTCCATATTGCGGATTTGTTACTTAAACTATCTTTTCATTTTATTTTACTTATAAATTTTATTATTATTATTTTTAAAATGTATGTATTGTAAGCATATTATGTACAATACATATTTTAAAACCATATAAAAAAAATTGGTACTTCGGATTATTCGTGCCATTCCTCCTCTCCAGTATTAGCCTGGATAATCGAGAAGAATTAAATGTGTTGCAAAAACTCTTAGTTGGAAGAAAATTTGGTTGACCGGATGTGCAAGTTTATTGAACTTTATTTTTCTCAGCGATTTGCTCGATAAAGGTATCAACGAATTTTTATAATATATCAAAAAAAGTTTTGCATATTTCAAGATTTTGTATTTCTGAACCAAATAAAATACAACTTTGTTTACCTTATAATAGTGTACAAAACAAACAAACAAAAAACACTTTATCTTAGAGATAGCGCAGGAGCCAATGTAAAAAAAAAAAACGAAAATTTTGCCCTACAGAAATGTAAACAAAAACTCATGTAATCCTTAAACCACAAAGTCAATTTTCAATGTAATCAGTGTAATGTGTGTGACTTCCATGAGCCCTGCCACATTCTTGGAGGCGGTGTGGCATGCTTAATATCAGGGTATCCAGTGCATCTTGCGGAAGATTGTCCCATTCCTCTATGGGAACGGTTGGAAATTACTGTTTTCAATCATCTCCATACATGTTCCACGCAATGCAAATCAGGAGACAATAGTGGCTATATCATTCATTGAATACCATGGCTTTGCAAGAACGTATTCACGGACTGAGCGCGGTGGGCACGAGCATTATCCTCCATTAAAGTGAAATCTGCTCCAATGCTAGCTCTAAATCCACGAACAAAAGGTTCAAGGACGTTGTCCTCATATTTCTTTGACGTCATATTACCCTGGATGTGGACTAGTGGTGTGCGGCGTCCCATTATTATTCCTCCCTAGAAGAGTGCTGAACCACCACATTGCTGGTAGCGTTCAACAATGAAAACTTCACTTTAACGTTGACCATTTGCCCTCCAGACATGAATGCTTTTGATATCTGGATGCAACGAAATGCCTACCTCATCTGTAAATAACGTTTGGGCCCATTGTTCCCGGGTCCAATTTTCTTATCTTCTTACCCAATTGTACACGCTGAAGTCTGTGGCGATATTCGAGGCGTGGTGCCCTGAATGGCCTTCAAGAACGTAGTCCTGCATTGTGGAGTCGATTTCAAACAGTTTGTGCAGATACATTGACTCCTGTAGCCGCTCGAAGCTTCCTCAGTTAGGTGGTTGCTGTGCTCCTAGGTTGTCTCCTAGCGGAAATACAGCTGTATCGGTCTTGAGCAGCGGTCGTTTTGCGTAGTCGACCTATGCTAGGCTTATCAGCTATGGTTTGTGTCTGTTGGAGTTTCCCCCAAAGTCTGGAAACGTCATTTTGATTGCATCGCTTGTGTCATTTGCCATTGACGCTTGTGTCATTTGACCATGTTCCATTAAAGTCACTATTCGAACTCTATCTGCTGCTGAAATCTGTGGCATTGCTGTTTAAATTCATGGTAAAATCACTTCCTTTTCAACTTACACGCAATCTACAAAAAAATTTTCAACTGCACGCAATCAGCTCAACTTCTCAACTGATCAAAATCTCTAACAACTAGTGAATGAATGAGCACATTGTCAGGAAAACAAATATGACGCGTTTCAAAGGTCATACAAAACAAAGAAATGCAACATAATTTACCGGACAAAGTTCGCAAATGCAAAATCTTGCGATTTGCAAAACTTTTTTTGACCAGTATATTTGATATACAATTTCACATTTATAAGCAACCTCCATTTCTGTACGAAATATTTATCCGAGTAAGAAAAATTTTAGAGGAAATAATGTGGGACAGCTGTTAAAGTAACCAAGTTTCTAGATTCAAATTGTTGGTCGAAAATAAAAAAACTACGAGAAACTGAAAAAAATATTCAGTAAAAAAACTTTTCTCATTTTTAATTAGATTTTGATGGAAACCTCCAAGCGCAATACTCGAAGCGCTATATCAAGTTCGGGCTTCCTATGAGTTGTCCCTTTTTTTTTTGATTATTGAACAATTTTATTCAAACCCACATAGACCCACAAATACCTTTAGATTAGATTAGATTAACACAGGGGGGACTCAAATGCCCAGGCACTGCAGCCTACCCATTGAGGCTTATTGTGCCAACCCCTCAACACCTCGTAAAGGAAGTCCCCCCTCTTCATGAGGTCCAGAACCTTCCCCACCAGTCCTTCTTGGAGTACGATTTCCTCCGGTCTCAACATGCCGAAGATCTCGTACCGCAATCTGCCGATCGTAACGCAATCAAATAATAGATGAGAGGCCGTCTTCTCCTCCTCCTCCTGACACAGTCTACACAAGGTCTTCGAATCAACCAATCCCACCTTGTGCAGATGTTTCTTGAACCTGCCGTGCCCTGTAAACAGGCGTGTTATCAGACAAATCTGATACCTGCTTAAACCCAGGATCTCTCTGGTTTTTCTTCTACACAGCTCTGGCATTACCATTTTGCCATGTTTTGCTCCAGTACTTAGCCTCCAGTGACGATTATGTTCTCTCCGAGTCCATTCTCTCAGGGACGCCCTCGCCATACTTTTGGCTATTCCCAGAACAGGCTCGCGCCATTCCTGGCCAGTTGATCGGCTAATGAAAATGATATGAAAAATCTCTATCTCATATTTTCAGTAAAAATTCAATTTTTAAAAAAAATTGACACGATTGC
Organism: Triatoma infestans; assembly: GCA_011037195.1. Classification (NCBI taxonomy): domain Eukaryota; kingdom Metazoa; phylum Arthropoda; class Insecta; order Hemiptera; family Reduviidae; genus Triatoma; species Triatoma infestans. Next base: position 43,571 of record JAAEAF010014504.1, read on the forward strand.
AGTTAAGGTGGCGGTTAATATTTTTAAAGCTGCGATTAACAAAAAATATGGGCATGTTAAAACGGATTTATTGTGGGGCCCCTTTTCCCCCACCACATTTCTGTCAGAAATCCTGTTTACAGGAAAAGAGAAACTTTCTAAGTTCCAGGTTCTCTAAACAAAGTCATCACACTAAAACATGGGGTAACATTCACACCGTTTTGTACACATTTATTTAGTTACGCTTATATTTTAAAGCGTTGCTAACTTCAACAAAGTTATAATTTTTTGTATGCCAAAATGTTTGCGTAATATTAATACTATTAAGGACACTTGTTACCAGGAAAGAAAACTTGCACAAAAGATGTAATACTTTTCTTTTTATTTTGAAAAGACAAGATTTCTTTTTTCTTTTTTTGAATTACTTCCCATTTCCTAGTTGGTTCACTTTATTTGTTAATCTTTTAACTTTTTCGCAATTTTTTCCATAAAACTTTTCTTTTGTCACAAAATGATTTTATAAAAGAATTTTTAATAATAACCAATTACATAACATACAATATTCAATCAGAAAAAGTTTTTTAAATGATTCATTTATCGTATTTTATGATTGTACAACAAGTCATTGATTCCCCCCCCCCACTAATTAAATTATATACGTCATTAATAGTCATCATACAATTTATTTCTTAAAAAATTATTATTCATTTGTTTATTAAAATGAAACAATTATTACAGTAATAAAATCAGATTCGTAAAAAAAAACAATTAAATTTTATAATCTATCATAAATTTAAGTAATTATTATAAATGCACCATGATTGAAAACTGTTTTATGAGAATCTTCATTTAGTTTTGTACACAATACAATTTGTTTTTGTTTTTTTTTGTCCATTATTATTATTATTTTTTTGGGAGGGGAATTTTTGATTTTGTCCTTCTATTTAAAATAAATCTAAATCGTCTTAATATCTATCATCGTCTAAGTATACGTGCACTTCCGGTTAATGGATTTTGCCCTAAATCTTTATGTCTGATACAGTAGTGGATAATGCCTAAATGGAATACCAAATTTGAACTTCCTCCGACTTTTCTTTTTGAAATATTTTGTTAAAATATTGTACACGCAATATTCTTGTACTCGTATTATTATATTCGTATTCTTGGGGGGCTCCAAAACATGTATTTCCAGTGAAAACTCAATTGAGGTTCGATCGCAGTACTTCTTCTTACTAGGAGTGAGTGAAAGTAAAAAAAATCTGGTGTGAAACACTCACACAACTTTCTCTTATACCTGTTCTCAAAATTATAATTGACAAATTTTATAGTTAGTGTACCAACTTTAATGAAATTCGTTGAAAACTGAAAAAACATTGTTCAGTAAAAGCGCACTTCCGGTTTATTAAATTTCTTAAAACTTGGAATTTTGGCCATCTATTTATTTCTAATTAATTTTGTTTGGATGATAGAATTGTATAATCAACTATGGACAGCACTTTAGAGAAAAACATAACCTCACCCCTCCCTTAAAAGTGCCCTTAAATGAATTTTCCCAGAGAAATGTTTTAAATAAAAGTTGTAGATCTTTGCATGTTTAGTTTATATACGAAGTTTCAAAAAAATCGTCGGAGCCATTTTTTGAGAAAATTGCGAAAAAAATAAATCATTTAGTAAAGTGGTAAAGTAAACGCACTTCCGGTTATCCGATTTTTTTCAAACTCGGAATTTCAACAACATATTTAATTCTAATTAACATTATTTAGATGACAGAATTGTCTAATAAACTGAAATAGCACTTAGATGGAAACCTAACCCCACCCACTCCCCCAAAAGTGCCCTTAAATGCATTTTCCCGGAGAAATGTTTTAAATAAAAGTTGTTGCTCTTGTATGTGTACTTGATATACTAAGTTTAAAAAAATCGTTGAAGTTATTTTTGACAAAATCAGAAAAAAGTGAAGAAAAATTTAACATTCAGTAAAGTGGTATTTCCAGTTGAGGAATTTTGATAGACAACTTACGGTCGGATCTTATGATGATACCTAAGCGGAATTATCAAGTTTGAACATTCTATGATTTTTCGTTTTTGAACTAATGCTGTCCACATACATACACAGACACACCGAGAGAGACAATTTTCTAAAAACCACTTTTTTTTTTGGACTCAAGTGACTTCAAAACGTGTATTTCCGGTGAAAATTCGATATCAAAAATTTGATTCGATCGTAATACTTACTCTAACAATATTTAGATAAAGTAAAAAATTGCAGTAACTTCATACTTGATATTCAGTCGTAATGTTTTGGTCAAAATCCTCCAATAACCGGAAATACAACTTTACTGAATGATTGTGCTTTCAATTATGTGCGATTTTCGCGCAACGGATCTTCTTATTATTGTATACACTAAACATATCTGTGTTTAGATTATTATTTGCTACATGTTTCTGTGAAATTTAAGAGTTGATGTGAAGGGCGGTAATGTTAAGCGCTTCTCTAAAGTGCCATTTCGATATATAATACAGTCTTGTCGTCTATGTAATGTTAAGTAGAAGAATTAAATATGATACTAAAATTACAAGTTTAACGAAACTTTATCAGACATAATTAGGACTTGTTTAAGAAAAAAAAATCGTATGAACCTATCACAATATTTTTTATTTTTTAATAATATTGAACAGAGAAAATAGTATAGGCCTAAATACTATACTTCCGATAAGAAACAAATTTCGTAATTCTGACCCAATTTGATAGCAAAATTTATCATACGAATATTTATTCCTTGTATATTTCTGTAAGTGTTACAAAGTTATACAAAATAATTAACAATAATTATATTGTCGTTTGATCAGATATCTTTAACTTCTGAAATAGTTTACAATTCTAAATTGTATATAGTTTTAATTAACAAATTGCTTACAGTATTTGAAATTGGGATGCGAGAAAATGAGGATTTACAGAAAATTTAAAGTCCACGTAATTTTTTAATAATAAATTATATCGCAGAAAAATTGCAAGTATTTAATATTTGACCCAATTCTATTATTTATATTATTATAGCTTTTTATCAGAAAAATATTAAAACAAGTTGTATTAAAATTTTTTTATCAGAAAATCTTGATTAAATGACATTAAATCTAAATTTCTAGAAATCCTCCAGGTTCCCAATCAAACTCTAAAACTACGACCTCAGTATTTCCTTTCTGTCCTTACTATTAATAGCCTGCAAGGGGTATCTGTTGCATGCACTTACTTGGGGAGTAGCGACCCCACGGATTACCACAGCTCAGTACTCCATGCACAACGTCAGAACAGTACACAATACACTTAAACTACATACACTCTCCATTTTACAGACAAGGACATACACAGTACACAAACTAGGGTCTCCGTCCCTAGTTAATTGGCGAAAGCCAAGGGAGAAGGAAGGGATTAGCTCAGTGGTAGCTCGCTGGGCTAGCAACGCGGAGGTCCCGTGCTCGAATCCAGCATGCTGCCCTTAGATTTTCTCTTCCTAGGTGCCTCTATAACTCACTGCACGGTGATGCTAGAGAACACTGCTTGGAGGCCGGCAGTGCACTGAGAAGGCTTCGCGGGGCACAATAGATCTGTTGTGGTGGTTGGTTCCGCAGAGCTTGAAAGCATCACAAACATTTTCCGTGGTAGCCTGCTTCATTTTGTGGTCATCGACCGGTTTCGGGCGTTCGCCCATCTTCAGGATGCGTTTTTCATATAGTGTGACAAAACAGACTTGCACAGAGCAAATTCAGTTTACACACTCTGAGAGTGTGTAACTCGGAGATTGTGTAAACTGAATTTGCTCTGTGCAAGTCTGTGTTGTCACACTATCTGAAAAACGCATCCTGAAGATGGGCGAACGCCCGAAACCGGTGGATGACCACAAAATGAAGCAGGCTACCACAGAAAATGTCTCAGATACATGAGATCTTTCAGGTCGAAGTGCGATAATCCCCTACTATAATCCACCTACATCTACTATTAATAGTCAGATTGAAGCAATTCCTTCTACCCGAATTTCCGGACCTACGTAATTTAATAAAGCAGATTCCTGTTGTCACTCTGAACTATTTCCTAATCCTCCGGGATTGTCTACTGAAAGTCTGTCGACTTTCCATTTGCTTCCAGTTGGTAGCTTCAACTTTTTTTCATTGTGCATTGTTTTTTTAATTCTTAATAGAATTAAGTTGGCGTCTTCAAATATTATTTTAAATTAGGCAAAAAAAGAAGAAAAATCTGGTATGAAATACGTACACTATTTGCTCTTACTGCAATTTCCATACTATTGATTTATGATTTATTATTTATTTATAAGGTTTGTAACTTAATTACAAATTTCACTATAACTGCAAATATATAATATACATTTATCCGAAATATAATATAAAAGTAGAACTTCCGGAAATATGACTTTCATCAAACTCTGAAATGTGGCCGGCCACACATTAAATGCCTTTTAATATGATATAGGTCACAGAATCGTATAATATATTAAAAGTGTAACGTTACTTCTCCCCTAGAACACCCCCCCTTAAATGAATTTTTCCCAGGAAAAATGATTCAAATAAAAGTTATAGCCTCTTTATAGTAATGATTAGTTGATATACCAAGTTTAAAGAATATTATTGGTGATGTTATCGAGAAAATCGCAAAAAAAGTGAAAAAAAAAAAAAAAAATAAATAAATCTATTCAGTAAAGTGGTAGGTACTTCCGGTCGGTCGATTTTGACCAAAACCTTATTTATTGTAGCAGTTTTTTGAAAAAAACAAAATGAAATATCAAATATCAGTTTTTTTTAATGGTTTTTCTGTTTTTTGAGTTATGCTGAACACACTCACAAACACAGATCAATTTCTAAAAACCACTATTTCGTGCTCAGGGGAACCCACAACATGTATTTCCGGTGTAAACACGTTTGCAATACTTCCTTTTACAGCAGTAAAAGAAAGTAAAAAAGTATAAACAATATAAAATAATTGAATACTAATTATAATAAAAAAAAATCTTGTGTGAAACACTCACACAACTTTCTCTTACTCCAGTTCACAAAATTATAATTGACAAATGTTATAGTTTGTGTACCAAATTTAATGAAATTCGCCGAAAACTGAAAAAAAAAACTGTTCAGTAAAAGCGCAATTCCGGTTTAAAACTTGAAACTTGAAATTTTTGTCATTTATTTATTTCTAATTAATTTTGTTTGGATGATAGAATTGTATAATCAACTATGATAGCAGTTTAAAGAAAAACATAACCCCACCCCTTTCCTAAAAGTGCCCTTAAATGAATGTTCCTACAGAAATCTATTAAATAGAAGTTGTAGATCTTTGTATGCATAGTTTGTATAAGAAGTTTCAAGAAAATCATCGAAGTCATTTTTGAGTAAATCGCGAAGAAGTGAAAAAAACCATGTAGTAAAGTGGTAAAGTAAACGTAATTCCGGTTATGTGATTTATTTCAAACTTGGAATTTCTACAATATATTTAATTCTAAATAACATTATTCAGATGAGCGAATTGTCCAATAAACTGAAATAGCATTTTAGATGAAAACCTAACCCCATCCCTCTCCCAAAAGGGATCTTAAATGAATTTTCCCAGAGAAATGTTACAAACAAAAGTTGTAGCCCTTTGTATGTGTAGTTTATGTACCAAATTTGAAGAAAATCGTCGGAGCCATTTTTGAGAAATTCGCAAAAAAGTAGAAAAAAACCAAACTAGTATAGTGGTACTTCCGGTTGAGGAATTTTGACCGATAACGGTACTGTCAGATCCCATGGTGATACCTAAACGGAATATCAAGTTTGAACTTTCTACGATTTTTACGTTTTTGAGCTATGTTGTTCACATACATTCACACACTCACTCACACGATTTGCTAAAAACCACTTTTTTTGGAGTCACGGGACCTCACAACGGATATTTCCGGTGAAAACTCGATAGCGAAAATTTTAACACGATTGCAATACTTCCTCTTACTAGGAGTAAGAGAAAGTAATAACAAAACCATTTTAAATAATGAAATTTATTGGTTTCATACTTTAAATAAATAATATTTAGATTATTAAATCATAAAAATTCATAGAAATGTTTGTGTGGGGGGGGGTCAAGAAAAATGGAATATTCCATTATTTTAATTTGTTTTATGACTACAGTATGGAATAATTGGGTAGTTTTTTGAATATTCATAAACGCTATTCACAGCTTCAAATAGCTGCTCGAACAATCGGTCACAATTTAGCGTGTTCAATATACGTTCGTCACTAAGATTATTTAACAGATTTTTTTTAAAGTTAAAATTAGTTATTATTGCAGTATAAATAAATCGAATTGCAGTTTTTGTTTGTTGTATTTTTAATTTCGATTTTTTTACCTTTTTTCTACGTTTCAATCATGTATGATAATTATTGTTATTTATAATTTATAGATAACACTAATAGTTTTTGACAAGAGAAACGAAACTCAACGAAATTTAATGGAACTAAAAAAGAAAATATGCTTAAATGGGGGGGGGGAGGAACATATAGTGTGAAACATGCAAACTTCACTTTCTCTTCCTGTAATTTATTATAATTATATGCTAATCTACAATTATTCTTTGATTTTTTAGGAAATAATGGGATAGATCGTTTAGAATTCTTTTAAAAATACAACTTATTCGAAAGAAAAACAAAAATGTTAAAGAATATAATCATTTTCAAGAAAATTACGAAATTTCAGATGACGATTTATTTATTAAAGTCACTCTTCCTAGTTAACATTTTTTACTTTCTCTTACTCCTAGTAAGAGGAAGTATTGTAATCGTGTCAAATTTTCGATATCGAGTTTTCACCGGAAATATCCGTTTTGAGGTCCCCTGAGTCCAAAAAAGTGGTTTTTAGCAAATGGTCTGTGTGTGTGTGTGTGTGTGTGTGTCCGTGTGTCCATGTGTGTGTATGTATGTATGTGAACAGCATAGCTCAAAAATGAAAAATCGTAGAAAGTTGAAATTTGATATTCCGTTTAGAGGTCACCATGGGATCTGACTGTACGTTATCTGTAAAAATTCCTCAACCGGAAGTACCACTTTACTAGTTGGATTTTTTACTTTTTTGCGATTTTCTCAAAAATCGCTCCGACGATTTTCTTAAACTTTAAACATGAACCACACATACAAAGAGCTACAACTTTTATTAGAAACATTTCTCCGGGAAAATGCATTGAAGGGCACTTTTGGGGGAGGGGTGGGGTTAGGTTTCTATCTAAAGTGCTATTTCAATTTATTAGACAATTCTGCCATCTAAATAATGTTAATTAGAATTAAATATGTTGTTGAAATTCTGAGTTTGAAAAAAAATCGGATAACCGGAAGTGCGTTTACTTTACCACTTTACTAAATGATTTATTCACTTTTCGGCAATTTTCTCAAAAATGGCTTTGACGATTTTTTTGAAACTTCGTATATAAACTAAACATGCAAAGATCTACAACTTTTATCTAAAACATTTCTCTGGGAAATTTCTTTTAAGAGCACTTTTAGGGGAGGGGTGGGGTTAGATTTTCATCAAAGTGGTATCCTTGTTCATTATATAATTCTATCATCCAAACATAATTAGTTAGAAATAAATAGATGACTGAAATTCCGAGTTTCAAGAAAATTAGTAAACCGGAAGTGCGCTTTTACTGAACAGTTTTTTCAGGTTTCGACGAATTTCATTAAATCTGGTACACAAACTATAAAATTTGTCAATTATCGTTTTGAGAACTGGAGTAAGAGAAGGTTGTGTGAGTGTTTCACACCAGATTTTTTTTTTAGCCTTGCTTTAAATGTATATAATTAATTATCTTTTTATAATTTAGTTTTACAATTGCATCATCCTGGATACATTTACAAAAACCAAATTTTCCCTTAAAAAAAATTTAATCCAATAAAAATTATAGGAGTTACGTATTTGTAGTTGGTATTTATCCAAGAAAGTTTCAAGAAAATCGTTGTAGTCATTTTTGAGAGAGAATTTCGAAGAACTGAAACAAAAAATCTCTTACAAGTTGCACTTTAGGTTAATAGGATTTTGAAGGAAATCTTCATGAATGAATATCCGCGGATACATAAAACAAGATTATCCTAGTTTCAGCTTTCTGCGATTTCTCAACACCCACGCACATATACATACAAAATACCAATTTCACTAAAAACGCCTTTTTCGTAATGAATCACTGTCCCCTCCCCCTCAAAATATTACGTATTTCCGGTTTTGTATTCCTGCAGCAGTAAGAGAAATTGGTGTTTTATAATTCACTGTTTTTATTTCTTATTAATAAATTCGTTGAAAATGTGGCTGGGTCCGCATTGCTGGATAACATCCGGTATTTTATCCATCGTAGCATGCATGTTGGTTTTGTTCCTGACCGGTTTCGGATATTCATCTATCGGCAGAGCAAATTCACCAAGTTCGTCTAAAGTGTTCACTTCAACGAAATGTGTCTGTTACAGTCACACCTTGTTGGTTGTATATATGTGGGAAGGTTATAAGGTTATTATGTCCCCAAGGTTAAAATACCGGATAATAAATCCGTATTTTAGTTTATTTTTTATTATACGATGGAAAAAACTAACACATTCTTGGAACGGCAGAGGGAAGAGATTAGCTGAATGCTGACCGCTCGACTAGCAACGTGGAGTTTCCAGGATTGAGTTCAGCAGTGCTGCTGCTTTTAGATTTTCTCTTCCTAGGAGTCTCTACAGTTCAGTATCCGGTGAACAGACAGTGTTGTCTGTGAGGAGAGAACATTGTCCAGAGGTCGGCAGTGCACTGGTGAAGGCTCCGCGCGCCGATGTCCATAGATGTTGACGTGCCTTAATTTAAAAACGAAACAAAAAAAATAGATTTGCATTTAAAGATATTTTGTAATGTGACGTAATTATAAACGAAGGTAGGATAGGGAAGGTTAATGATTTCCTTGTAAATTTGAAATACAGCTGCAGACAGACAGATAAACCAACCACTTTCATTTGTAAAATTTTTCAAAAAAAAAACAAAAAAAAAACAAATTGTTTGTAGGTAGTTTTGCAGAATTTGTCGTGTTAAATTTCAAAAGGTGTTTGAGGTTGATTCAATGTTATCGGTGCTCTCTTCTGGACTATAATGTAATCCCCCTCCCCAATCTCTATATTTATTTAAGGCAAACGATTAAATTGTATTTACAACAATAAGAGAAAGTCATGTGAGTGTTTCAGACCAGATTTTTTTTCCCATAATTGAGGTTCACACTCTCTAGATGGCTTCCAAGATATTTTGATTGGTTGAGTACAAAACCTAATCGTATAAAAACAATAAAAAAAAAAAAAAAAAAAGCAATCTAAAATAATTAATCTTTCAAATAATTGTCGAAATTATTTTCACTCATTTTCTGATAGATAACCTATTATTATAACAATTTAATAGCCTATATTTAACATTAATTATTATAATGGCAATCATTTTTAACTCGTCTTCAAATTACGTAACTATAAACTTTATTTCGTGAGTTTTATATTTATATTTATTTTTATAAACTAATTTTCATTTTAAAACTTTCCAATATGCTTTAATTACGCTTTATTCTATTCCTCCGTTTTTAAACTAAAAATTTTTCATTAACATTTCATTTCCTGGATTTACGCTTTCTCTTTTCAATTAATAGTTATATGCTTTTATTTATTATTTTTGTTTGGAAAGTAATAAATTTATTTACATATTTAATTTATGAAATTTTACAGAATTTAGAAAACTACGAAAATTATCTGTTTTTTGTTTTTTTTTTTTGTTTTTTTTTTTTTAGAAATATCTAGTTTAGATTGTTTACTTATTGTAACAATATAATATCACATTTCACTTTGTAAATTTGTTTGTTTGTTTTGGAAGCCTTCTTCTTCCCCTGGTATCGTGTTCATTGATTGTGTGTCAGATTGCAATTTTTTTTTTTTTTTTTGTATTTCTTAAGAAAAAAAAACTCTCGCCTGAATAAGTTCTCATATATGCGATTCTTTAAGTCTATGCTGAAGTTTCGTGCTATAAATTTGCATGGCAGTAGAATTTATTCTGGTACAGAGTGAAGTTCCTCTAGCCTATTACCAAAGGAAGTTTAATCACCATATTACTTTCTTGCATACGTAGTAGGCGGAAGTAAATCATCAAAATTGCCTTTTCACCCGAAATACATGTTTTGAGATATTCTGAGTACCAAAAAAAAAAATTCGCAAGTAGCTCAAACTTTGTATACCATTTAGGTACTACTACCGCATACAGACACGAAAGTTTTGGTCAAAAATCCATCAACCGGAAGTACTGTGATTTTACCGAATAGTTTTTTTCACTTATTCCTAATTTTCTTGAAAATAGCTTTTAATATTTTTTTTTTTTTTTTTTTTAATCTTCATTTCCGAACATATCGTTTGCGATAGTGTGCCGGCCTGGCAAGGACAAGGTTTTTTTCAACTGGGGACCAGCAATCCCGAAGCCACGAGCTTCATGATGTAGCCACTTTCAACTTTGCTAGATCTGATTAAGAGGGCGAAGCTGAGGGATGTGCTATAAACCCAGCGGATCCACAATATATCTCTCAATGAAGGTCACAATAGAATGAGGCCGTGGCCCTCCTCAATCTAATCTAATCTATCCTATCACTTTTATTTGAAACATTTCTTTAGAAAAATTAATTTTGTGGGGGAGTTCTGCTTTCCTCTAAGCTGCCACTTATGGTTCTATCACTTATATAGTACGAATTATTGTAAAAGTATGTTAAATTCCAAATTTGAAAAAAATCCGTTAATAAAAAATAGTATTTTGATGTTTTTTTTTTTAATATTCTCGGAAAACGGCTATAGGGATTTTCTTTAAAGTTTGGAATGTTATCTGCGCAGATATAAATCAATCACTTCTGTTTCAAACATTTTTCCGGAATAGTATTATTTAGGATCTTTCTGGGGGAACACCGAGTCAGTTATATCCAAATTTAAACTACCCCCAACAAGCTTTGATGATTGGGTCAAAGTTGGCTGCCTGACAGAGACCAGGCATATCATCTATTTAATGGCGAGCCCAAACTAATTGTGTTACAATTTTAATTGAAAATTAACGAGCATCTTCACTATTGTTCAGTATTGTTTATTTGGGTTAATATCCAAATTATGGAAGATTCTTCTCGACCATACTTATATGAAGGAAAAGGATTGTAAGATTAGGTCTTTTTAAAAAATAATAAAACTTAAATTCTTGTCAGCGTTTCGACAAATATATATTTTCTTTTTCAAGGCATAAAAAAAAAAACTATTAAATAATCTTCAAAACATAAGAAACTTAAAAAACTTATGTATAAATTTGGAAAATAAAAAGTTAAGAACACCTCAACATCACAGAGAATAGTGATATACAGATTAGTCACTGATTCTCTGTGATGTTGAAGTGTCCTCAACTTTTTATTTTCCAAATTTATACATAAGTTTTTATGTTTGTTATGTTTTGAAGATTATTTAATAGTTTTTATTTTCATTTTGTATGCCTTGAAAAAGACAATATATTCGTCGAAACGTCGATTCGATCTTTTTAAAAAATAAGAATTTAAGTTTTCTTATTTTTTAAAAAGATCGAATCTCACAATCCTTTTCCTTAAAATCCAAACCTATATAAACAAAAAATATATTAAAATAATATGGACATCTCTGTCAATAGTCACGGCATTCATGAAAGCAGAAAAGAGAATAATTGGAATAGTCCAGTGGAAATCATGGTGAAGAAGTGTAGCAAAGAATGAGGAAAAGAAGTTATAAGAGAGGGTGGGAGTGGTTGAAGGACAGAACCATTGTTCTGACAGCATAGCATCCACCTGAACGCCAACAAGAACTGATTGTATAAGAAAAAATCGTTAAAAGTAGTAAATTTTCCATGTTAAAGAAAAACAATTACTAACGTAAACTCGGAAGACAGCAACAAATTCCCGGATATACCATCCAGGAAATGCGATCTGTGCTTAAAAAAAAAAAAAAAAAAAAAAAAAAAATCTGTTGTCAAGACTTCCTGTTCTCGAATTCCTAGATGTCCTCCTCAAAGATTTTGTAAATTTGTAGTAGTATTGACGACGACACAACCTACTTAGTGACTTGAGTTACCACTAAACTAACACCAGAATCAGAAAACAAGAGAACAATCATTTTTTCAATCATAACTTTTTCCCAGATTTCTTAAAATATATTTTTTTCTTCAAGAAATATTGTAAAAGAAAGTGAAAATACTTTTATGACTATCATCGGTAATAAAATAAGTGTTTTGTAAACACTAAAAACCTTTTTTTAAAGGAAACTATTAAAAAAAAAAAATGAGAACAAATAAATAAAATTTGGAGTAGATCATTGACACGACTTTCTCTTTTATTCTCATATTTCTAGAAAAAAATCATTTTTCTTAAATGTCGTAGTTTGAAATACTAAATGTTTGAATTTTTCTTAACTTACTCAAGGTGATGGAAAACCGTCATTTTGCTGCTATTGTGACGTGATAAACGTTGCTAAAAACATTATTTTCGTATTCGGGGGACGACCCCTAAAACATGTACGTATTTCTGGTGAAAACTCAATTTTCGAAAATTTGGCACGATCGCAATACTTCCTGTTACTTACTATAGGAGAAAGAGAAAATAATTAGTAATGGCTTCCTGTTGACGATTGTTGATATCAAGTTTTTGAACTTACTGCGTATTTTTACTTCCTCTTATTTAAGTTATCATACACAGCGGCCACCTAAAACAGTTTGTGCAAAAATTTGGATGAAATAGTGTTTCAACTTTCATGACGTGTTTCATTTGTTTCATATAACTTTTAGAAGTTATAACTGAAATTATTGACGTGATATACAAAAAAAAAAATCTTCTAAAAATTATCATTTACTGTTTTCCGGTTAAAAGTGGAATTCAAAAACTCCCAGACAAATCTTTATTGTTATCTCCTTCAAAATAAGTTTATAGATAATAATAATAATTTCTTTTATAGTTTGTAATATTTGTTTAAAAGTAAAAAATAATAATAATAAAATATATTCATTAAGTGAATTGGTAATGGATGCGCTTGGAGTAACCTTTTATGACATTGCATTTGTATTTAGTCAGGTGTTGTTGTTGTTGTTATTAGTGAGACAGGTGCGAGCAGAAACTACAATACAAAAGGGGAGTTGTTACGGGTGACTCACTCAAGTGGATCAAAGTAGTTCCATATATTCTATAATGTTAGTACGGGGGAAAAAATATACAGTACTATCTAAACTGAAAATCTTCTTTACTTAAGTAAATATTGTAAAAATGTGTTTAAGTTTCATTTTTTTTTTTCTGAGAATCTCGAGCCTTTTTACTTTCTTTTACTGTTGTTTGAAGAAGTATTTGTGATCTTGCAAATTGATTCAATTTTGAATGACAGACAAATTCTCCTGCCTTCTGGTTGCTACTAGTCCACATTGTTTTTGAGTTTATAGTCAAATAAGGCAACAAAATATTTTATAGAGTGATAAATGTCAATTTACGAATAGTAGATTATTGAATAGATGAAATTTCCCGCATTTAGACAGATGAAAATCCAGATGTGGCATATGGGACAGGGGCCAAACAATACTTTCGAAAATATATGGTGAGACGTAAAAGCTGATCATCTCATAGATCCGGATTTTTACAATGAAACATTGAACTTAGACTGGTATCTTCGTTTCTTGAGTGAAGTTCTTCCAGATCTGCTTGAAAATATCCCTTCAGCGCTTGCAAATGATGTAGTTTCCGCACAATGGACGTAGTCTACATCGCACTTACCATGGTAAATGGATTGGCATGCCCGGTTTCTAGACCTGACATTTGGGATTACTTTTTCTGGGATTATCTAAAAATTAAAGCTTATGGCAACCATGTCCATCACTACTTGTCACTTGTAGAAGAACTTAAAGAAAGAATTTCTGAAGCTTGCGAAGAAATCCGTCCTGGTTTTGTGTAACGAGTACAGCCAATGAAAACTGGATAATAACGACATTTTTGGGCTTTTTTAGTGATGGCGTCTATTTTGAACAACTACTTTGAATATGTTTTTGTCTCAAAAACAATGTGTTTTTTTTTTTTATTTAAGGCGCGTCAACATCTATGGTCATTGGCGCCCGGAGAGCCTTCTCAGTGCACTGCCGGTCCCCGAACAGTGTTCTCTCGTTACAGCCAACACTGTCCATCACCGGATAGTGAGCTGTAGAGGCTCCTAGAGAAAAAAACCTAAGGGCTGCAGCTGGACTCGTACCCGGGACTTCCGCGTGGGAGTCCAGTAGGCTAACCACTTAGCTATTCCCTTTCCTTAACAGTGGTATAATAGCAACCAGAAGGCAGAGAATTTCTCTACATTCAAAAATTTTGAACATTTCTGTGAATATTCAACGGATTTTTCTCGTTCGAAAAACAATGTTTTCATGATTTTTTTTCTTGTGTGGCCCAATTAAAGTAAGAAAAAATCTGGTGTGAAACACTCACACAACTTTCTCTTACTCCTGTTCCCAAAATTGTGATTGACAAATGTTATAGTTAGTGTACCAAATTTAACGAAATTCGTAGAAAATTGAAAAAACAGTTTAGTAAAAGCGCACTTCCGGTTTACTAATTTTCTTAAAACACGGAATTTTGGCCATCTATTTATTTCTAATTAATTATGTTTGGATGATAAAATTGTATAATCAACTATGATAGCAATTTAGAGGAAGCTGTAACCCCTTCCCTCCCCCAAAAGTGTGAAGCTGTAACCCCTTCCCTTCCCAGAGAAATGTTTCAAATAAAAGAAGTAGCTCTTTGTATATATAGTTGATACACCAAGTTTAAAGAAAATCATTGGAACCATTATTGAGAAAATCGCAAAAACGTAAAAAAAACAACTAGTAAAGTGGTACTTCCGGTTGAGGAATTTTGACAGACAACATACTGTCAGTTCCCATGGTGATACCTAAACGATATATCCAGTTTCAACTTTCTATGGTTTTTCATTTTTGAGCTATGCTGTTCACATATATATAGGCCATTTGCTAAAAACCACTTTTTTGGACTCAGGGGACCTCAAAACGGATTTCCGGTGAAAACTCGATATCAAAAATTTGACACGATTACAATACTTCCTCTTACTAGGAGTAAGAGAAAGTAAAAATGTATCAGTCCAGCATTGTTATTAATTAATTTTATTAACACCGAAAGGAAATATATTCTATAATAATTCTGAACGGTATTTCTAAAACAGAATTAAGCAAAAGTGATGACATTATTCCGGATGTGGCGAAGAGAAGTGGGTGGGGAGGGTCTTCTTTCTTTGCCTCCAAAAGGATGGGAGGCTAGTTAATCATCATTGTTTTGGTGCTTTCTCCTTTAGGAGTAAACATATAGAGAAAAAAAATATGCATTTTATAGATAGTATATTAAAGATACCAATCTTAATATTTATAGTCAGAGCGAAACGCTCAGAATTCTTTAACCTTTTAACAGATTATTCCACCTTATTTCTAGCGTCTATCACTGTTATTTGACATATTTTTCGCTGAAAATTGATTTTAGTTTCTGTGGGAGAAAAGTTTCCTATGGGAGCTATAATTTTTAGCTTAATCTCTTAATTACTATTTCAGTATAAAGAGAAGAAAGGGCTAAAGCTAATGCTATATATTATGTAAGTGCCAAGAAAATCCTTCCCTGTTCATAAAAAAATAAATTACGCAAAGTTACTAAAAAAATAAAAATTTTGAAACTGTTATAAAAAACATTTCATTTTCAAAGACGAAACAAAATTTTGTTTATTCTTACCGAGAAGGCAGGAAGGAGACACTCCAGCAATTGTGCGAAATTTAAAGTTGTTTTAATATACGATAAACTTGCTGGACAAAAGTATTGCATAAAATTTCAAAATATTATAATTTGAAGTTGAAAGGTATTTTCGTATTTTTTTTTTTTTTATGGATTCATGTTGTTGAACGCTAAACCAAAGGAAAAAAAGAACAACTACCAAAAATTTAAGAAAAACCTGGTTTTATTACTCAGAATAAAAAATAAAGCTCAAAAAAAAAAAATCTGTAAAGTTCAAAATCAGAATGGTTCTTATTTATTATCACTTCTTCATTTTTTTTTTCAACAGTATTTAGTGATACCTCCTCTTTACTGCAGCAAGCCTCCTTGGCATTGAAGAGATTAGATTTTGGATAACCTCTTGAGGAATCTCATTCCATTCTTCAATAACTGCTGTACGTAGCTCCCTGAGAGTGCTAGGGGCAATCAGATGAAGTCTAATTGTGTCCCAAAAGTGTTCTATTGGATTTAGGTCTGGACTTCTCGGTAGAGAAACCAAACATAGAATCCCAACTTCCTGGAGGTACTTAAGGACAGCTGGCATTGTCCTGCATTAATAGAACATCATCACCGACTCTTTCAGAAATTAGCACCACATATCGCTGAAGAACCTCTTCAAGGTATTTCCGGGAATTTAGCGTCCAATTTTCCACATATGTAAGTCTGTATGTCCGTCAAAACTTATGCCTCCCCAAATCATAACACCGCCTACACCAGAAGCCAGTCTTGGAGAAATGTTAGCCTCTGCATATCTCTCACCTTGACGCCTCTAAACTTTCATCCTTCCATCTGGAGAATGTAGGGTGAATCTCGACTCATCTGTGAATAAAACACTTCTCCATTCCTCTGTTGTCCAATTGACATGTTCTCGTGAATATTGCAGCCTGGCGACTCTATGCGCTTTGGTTAGAAGGGGGCCAGTAGCGGGTATCCTGGAAGCCAAGTTTGCTTCATTTAACCCTCTTCTGACTGTCCTACTTGAAATATGGACATTACGGACATCAGCGATCAAGTGACGTAATTGATTGCTAGTGACGAGCCTGTTCCTTAACACATTCAGATGAATAAATCTCTCAACTGTCCGAGTTTACTTCTGGAACGGCCCGTGGCAGATCTTCGGGAGTATCTCCCAGTCTCCTTGTAGCGCAGGTAACATTCTTGAAACAGTGGATTGGTTCATTCCTAGTCTTTGAGCAATGATTGACTGCTCTATCCCTTCTTCATGCAGTGTTATCACACGAACTGCTATTTCTTCAGAATAATTTCCTTCACGAGACATTTTAAAAAGTTTAAAATAATCTTTTAAAAAAAAAAAAAACTGATAACAGAAACATTAAAGAAAACTTTGTAAGAGAGAGTAATTACTCAGAAGCAATGAAATGGCGTACTGAGAGATTTGTGTTTACAAGGTATGAACGGATTATTCGTAATAAAAACATAAAGAAATTAGTTTTATCATGTTCTCTATTTGGTCAGAGTTTATTTAAAATGAATCCATTAAAAAAATAAATACGAAAATACCTTTCAGCTTCAAATTATAATATTTTGAAATTTTATGCAATATTTTTGTCCAGCAGTTTATATTTTTTCTAAGGTATTACTTTTTTTTTTTTTTTTTTTATTTAGAAAATTAGTTTTATTTCAATAACAATTTAATAAAATTATGCTGACAGAATATAGAAAGTAGAATAATCTGAAAAGTTACTAAATTCTTTGGATCTTTGATGTAGATGTTTTTTTTTTTAATTAATTTAATATAGTGTCCCATTAAAAATAGTCGTTGGAAAACATAAATGTTTCTTTTAAAAATTACATTTCTTTTTAGTTTCCCTTTTTAAAATGTCTCAAATGATTTTCGTATAGAATGTACTTGAAAAGATTTTTTTTTATATATACACAGTACTACTTAATTTTCTACTTAAGTGTCATAGACGTAGTTTTGTGCCATTTAGACAATTAATGGTTGCTCTCACTTTGGTCAATTTCACGCTGGACACTTTTGTAGAAGGTATTAAAACAAAAAATAATAGTATAATTATTGCCAACTTTGTAATAGAAAGTGGAACTTTTTAGAATTTCAATGATTGAACATAACACAACCTGAATGTCTCTCTCTAAACAGCTGGTTTAGTTTTTACCATTTTTATTTTCTTTAAAAAATAAATAAACATTGAATCATCTAGAGTTTATACATTTATTGCATTTTATGTGACTCTTTTCAGTTCCATAGAATATGATTTATTTTTAAAAAATTAATAATAATATAAAAATTAGAACTAGTTCAAGGATCATGAAGACGAAAATCGCGTTCACACTCACGAAAAGAAAGGCAATTTTTTTTTTTATTATTAAACACCTGTTTTCCAGAAACTATATTACTAAATGTCAATAGAACGTTATCGTAACTAGTATCGAAGGAATGGTAAAAGTTTACAAGTGTAAATGCTCGCTTTTGTAAGGTTAACCCTCGATCTTGTTAACAGAAAATTGGCGAATGTTAGTAACAAAATTTGTAATAATATAGTTTTAAAATAATACAAAATAATTTTTGAAATTATCCGCAACTTTCACATCGCTTTGAGAAGAAGGCTTCTGGCGCCCTGTTGACCTCCTATTTTTTTCTAAAAAATGAAAACATTTTGAAAAGCGCGCTGTAAGAGCTGAATGTTAGTATAACTTAACCTTCCTCAAATGTTTAGTATTTGCTCAAATTTCGTGTTCATGCTTAAAAGTAGGTATTCAGAATATATTTATTTTTATTCATATTTTACTCATTGTGGATGAGCACAGTTGGTTGTCAGCAGTCCAAAATGCTCATCTGGGGTCCGGACAGGTTGCTGTGTCTTTCACGAAGCTCTCTCAGATGGTTTAAGGAGACATCTCTACGTAATGGGGCTTATGCCGGATCCATTTTGTAGAGTCAGTGAGTCAGAGGAGGAAACACCCAACCATCCTATGACAGATTGCCTGGGTTGTGAGGAAATGAGGTTCAGGAACTTTTGGTCAGAAAAGGATGTCTGTGGAAGAGCTTCGGCTATTTCCCTTTAAGGTTAATGTCCGATTCGTTCGGACTGCGGTGAATCTTAGATGGATTAGACCCGGGTCTGGATATTTGTTCTAGACCCGGTTTGTTGTTTTTTAGCTTGGGTAGCCCAGTGTGGCTTTGGATAGCGTAGGGTTTGGTCTCTCCCCACAGACAAATAACAATAATAATTACTCATTGTTTCAGTTTCCATATGTCTCTCTCCCTCCCCTCATTTCCTATGAATCTAGTGTTTAGTCTATCTAATATTGTAGAGGATTCTTCTTTTCATAACTCGACTGGCGATTTATATCTGGTGATATATTGTAGTGTCTTTCAGTAATTTAACAAGTATTTTTTTCATTTTCCAACAATGAAAATTTTTCCAGATTAGATAAAATTCCTGTGATGCCCTGTGATGTTGAGGAAACGTTCCGATACCTGGGGAAGGAGATTATTTATAGTTTTAGACAGAATGTTCTAAATACGTATAGATTGGTTTGAAATCTTTGAGGTGGTGGTCGTATCTCTTGCATGGCGCTTAAATATTTTTTTATTTTTATTTTTACCAAGAGTAGTTTTATCTATATGGTGAACATTTATAACCAACGGAGATCGGAGGCCTCGGATTGAGCAAGAACAAGCTCTGCGTTCTTACGGGTTTCCTGACGGGGCATTGCCGACTTAGAGGATACCTGGTGAAGCTGGGTTTGGAAAGTGACAGCTCATGCAAATTCTGTGGGGAGCTGGAGGAAACTCCACTACATCTCCTAACAGGCAGCGAGGCTGCCACTTAGAGAAGATTCAAGAACCTGGGTAGCTACCCGGTGGAGGAGGGATATATACCCTCTCTAGAGCCCGTCAGGGTATTGGGATTCCTCAGGGATCTCAACCTGATGGAGGTTTTGTAGAACGGATGTTCAGAGAGGGACATCTGTTCGGGTGCTTTGGTAACAGCCTGCCGCACCCAGGGGGCTTAGCACAATAGATCGAAACGGTCGCGGTGCTGTGATGGATGCAAAACATTAAAATATATTAGTTTATAAATAAATCAAAATTATCAAAATATGTGACATACCCTTGCAAAAGGGCAAGCCAGGTAGAAGAAGTCCAGTTACTTGTACGGTTCAAGAACAATTATGGCATTGTACTACCCCTTCTCCTCACAGGGGACGAATTGAAAAAACAAAGAGAAGTGATATTTTAAAGACAGACTTGTGCTAGAAATCATGGTGGAAACATCAGAGCTATACCAGTATTACGTTATAAGAAATTATTATAAGCTTTTATTGTGATATTCAAAGTACTTAATTTCTCTTAGAGAATATATTTAATTTAATCTACCAGTGTGTTCTTAATTATTCTTATACTTCTATATTTTCCTCAAACTTACTTACAAGCCCTAATACGAAACCGCTCGTGCTACTTACCACAAATACACATCATCTCACCATTACATTACAGTGCATTGGCTCCCCTTAAAAAAAAAAAAAAAAAATATGATGATCATCAAAGGACTTTCTTTGAGCATTTCTCAAAAACGGACGCACTACATTCACTCCTAACAATAATGACTATTTGCTCTCCACAAATTACTTGCAAAGTATCTTCGTTGAGCTCTCCATTTAGTAAAAAAGCTCTAATATGAAACTGTTTTAAAATTTAATTTTGGGCAAGTACTAAAGGAAATAAATAGAATTTAATATTGCCACTTCTTTGATATTATTGCAAGAACTAAAAAAGTACGCTAAGTTTTAGAGTGAACAATATTAGAAGCATAAATTTTTTAACGTTTCGTATTATTCTAAAAGATATACAGAAACCAACCCTTATATCATTTAGATAGCATGGACACACTTGTAATTTGTTTTATTGTGAAGTTAAAAAAAAAACAAAAACGGAAAAGGCAATTAATGAAAAACAAATCCCCCCCCCCCCCCCCCATCACGCACACTACAATAATAATATTAATTAAGGTGTAATAATGAATATATATGGGATGTTATTTCCCCCTCTTTTCCATACTATACCGGATGTACAAAACAATAGTTTACAGAAGACCAGCTATAGTTGGCTATTATTACTGTTAATGTTATAGCATTAGAAGTTTTAGTAATAAATATTGCAATTTATGCGGTCACTATAAAATATGTAAATAGAAAAACAGCTGATATCTTCTATAATATTCAAGAGAATTTATTTGGCAGGACCGCCAACGATGCATATCCACTCCATATTATTCCATTCCGGTCACATACCTTTTCCTAGGCAGTCTAAAGTTTCACTTTTTTGTCCTTCTGTTCTCAGATTTCTTTAAAATTCAATACTCTTAAAAATTAAATAGTTTTAGTTAATTTATTAAAATCGTTAATTAAAAATAAATGAACATTACTAGTTTTTCCGAATAATTTTTTCTTTAAAGCTCCATATATTCTGTTTTAAAATTAATATTCACTTTTCAATTCTGGAAAATCGAATGATCAAATGAAACGCACATTAGTCCATTCTAATGAAAAGTCTATGTAATTAAGTATCATAAACCGCAACCCACATCAAATACGGTTAAGCTATCTAGAACAAAGGGCCATAGAAGGACTGTATTTACTACACGTAAAAAAAAAGACACTATTACTTTGATCGCCATACATTGGCCTATTTTTGGTTTGTTTAGTAACGATCATGGCTGTCCACCAAAAGAATTTTCCTCTATTCATCTCTGTCCATTCTTCATTCACGCCTTCATAACACTGTATCCCTGGACGACCTCTCTTTCTTTTTCTTCCTTCCGGAATGAATTAATAAATCTTTTCGGCCATCACTCTTCTTCCATTCACATCACATGGTCAAACCAAATTAATCTTCTCTTCTCAAATAGTATGATAATTATCTTTTCCTTTGATTAACTTGATGATGGAATTTGGAATGTTTTGGAGCCTTGAGATTCTACAGCCAACTTTTCCAATAATCCACGTGTAGACCTAGAGAAGCCTTTTAACGTAGCTTAGAACAAACCCATGGAGAAGTGTAATTATAATTACAATTTTACAATTCCCTGCAGCTTCAAGTTTTCTCAAAAAGGGTCAATCTCTTCAATATTCACTTATCTAATTATTATCAAAGTGAGAATTAATCTAATTATCAGGGCCAGAATACTAATTTAGACCTACCTTGAAAGAACAAAGAACTTTGTGAAAGTTATTGTTAAGCTGGAACACCATCCTGAACCAATGAAGGGAAAGCGGTGACTGATTTGGTCAAGAGCTGTATTTCTCCTAAATTCCTGAATAACTTGGAAAAGCTGACTGGGAAAACATTCTTGGATAATCCAAATTAACTACAATTATAATGTCAAATTAAGTATAAAACAAAAAACGAAATCAAAATTATGGATTATATTTCAATCATGCGGATAAAGTCTAATTAATTTATTAAGCCAAAATATCAGTAATTATTATTATTATTTTTTTTACCTTATTATTTGCAATTAGAAAAAGAATTGTGTAGAAAAGTATAAAAAAATGAGAGATATTTTTCACGATTCTTCAATATAATTTAGCTAAATATTCAGTGAAGATCTCACAGCATGAAGAAAGTCACGTTATTCCGTGGCAGCAGGAAAGGCGAATTCACGAGGAATATAGAAAGAGTAAAAAAAAAAAAAAAAATGGAAGTATGGATTTATATAAATGAAGAGATAGTTATCTGTCTGGGACAGAATGTAAAGACGAGCTGTAGTAAGACTTACTGTCTGGAATTATAAGCAGATAAAAAAAGAAATAACAGATTTCACTATTCATTTTATTTTACTGTTGTTTATTATCATTGGTGATTATTCCGTTTTACTTTTTATTACTTATACTTTGTAAATATTTATAAAATAATTAATATTCTTTCTCTTTACTCAGTCCCGTTCTTTTTATTCAAGTGTACTGTTTCCTTAATTAAAAGGGTGTTTTATAAAACAGTACTGAGAGGCGACTGAACAACTACAAATGATAACCTGAAATAAATTCTTTGATAACAAGATAATTTCATATAAAGAAATGAACAATAATAATATTGTTCTTACAAGTAAGAAGGTTTCGATTAAAATCTGCCAACCGGAAGAACGAATTTACCGGATATATATATATATATATATACATTTTTTTTTTGTTGTTTTTTGCAATATTTCCCCCTTCCCCCGCAAAAAAAAACTTCTCCAACGATTTTCTTTAAACATGATTTTCTGACTGACTGTAAATGTGTCGGCCTAGCCTGCTTTATTTGAAATGTTTTCTGAGTATTTGAAATTGATTTTTGAAGATTGTTCTGGTAGGGTAGCTGTAAATTTAAATTTCCCTCACAAATGCTATTTTTTATTTCAATGTACGTTTCAAAACTTATATCATATTAAGCTACATAAATGTGTATGTATTGCTAAAATTCTGAATTTGATTGAAAATTGCCACTATGCTTAACGTTTTTCTTAGACGTTTGAGATTTCTCTCGAAAGCTGCTCAAATGATAATTTTTAAACTTTGAATGCCATCAGCACATCTATAAATCTATTCCTTATATAATGTACAGCGAAAAATGTTTGACACGAAAACGCTTAACATGAAAAATCGGTTCAAACGAAATCATACTGCAGTCCCGAAAAAATACCATGTAATTTCATACATTTTTTCTTCTTTTAACACGAAACTAATAATGGCTTAATACGAAAAGATTTCGCTTCTCGGACGAACAAAATATAACCTACCTGTTTTCTGCAGTCAGATCGTCACGCAGATTTTTTGGCTTTTTTTTTTTGTTAGACTGAACAAAATTGCTATTGTTGCTAAGTTTCCACTTGTCTTTGAGTAGGTAAAGGAGTTGTCAAAAAGTTTTCAGTTAGTTTTCGAATTCGGTGAATTATGTGTTAAAAATCAGCGATTTTTTTTTTTTATATATATGTACAATGGCAGAGAAATCAGGGCGAAAACAAAATCCTATTTTATCGTTTAACACGAAATTCTCTTAACACGAAAAAATATTTCGGACCTCATAGTTTCGTGTTAAACGTTGTTCACTTTATATTGATTAGTGAAAAAATGTATTAACTAATTAGATAAAATTGGAAGTGCTATTTATCCTCAAGCTTTAGTTTAGTGGTTAGCGCCGTCGCCTTTGGTGCGATAATTCAGGGTTCGATTCGCATGAGGGCAAAGTCCGTGTTGATCCAGCATGACGAGAAAAAGTGGGAAGCTACAATTGATAGCGTAACTAGGTAGCGAAGGTCAGTACTAAATGTTCGAGGGAACCACGGCGTGCTTACTACTGTGTCCGAAATAAAAATCGCCATTTGGCCAAGCCTTGGTCCTTCAAAGGCTGTTGCGCCTATAGGTCATAGATTAAGTTGCTATTTATTCAAAGAAGAATTAATCGTAAAAAAGAGATGTGAATTCGCAAAGAGAAAGAGAGGGTGGAGAGAAGACCTTGCCCCCGGAAATGCTCTATTCATTTATCTAATCCGAAGATAAACATTTTGTATTTGATAAAATCCAAAAGTGGAACTCCTAACAATTTTCATTTTAGATTTTAAAAGAATGGATTTTTAGTCCTTACAATATTTTTTTCCACTATTATAATGATATCAGCTTGATTAGTTTTCACAGGAAAAATTATTGTTTCATATGATTTAGAAAAATTAGTTAATGTTTTGGGTCAGGTTAATAATAAAAAAAAACATCATTTTTCTTACTTTTCCTCCAAAATGATTCCGGAATGATTCTTTATAAATATAGAATGATTATTTTAAAAATTAATGTTGCTCTACTGAAGATGAGAATCATAATAACGAAATGTTTAGGGTAAAACAAAAAAGGAGTGATATTTTATTATTAATATATCCTGACCCCCGAAATCTCAACTAATTCCAAATTAATTAGAAATTTATTAACACCAAGGTTTTATTAGGTGCATCTGAACAACTAACTAAACTAAAGGAAGTTAACTTGAGATTGAGGTGAGAAGAAAGTTTTCAGCCGTTTAACGATTTTTCATGTTAAATATTTATTTATTCACTGTCTTCCATTGCCGAGGAATGGACAGGCCCTGTTCTAAAATCGATTGTCAGGATTAGCTAAAGAATGATACGTGGTGATCGATTAGTTTTAGTTGCGTTAACGGAAATGGGAAGATAATTTTTTTTTTGTTTAATATTTTTGACAATAGTGGGTGGAGGCAGTGGAGTGATAGATAATTAGTGCTTAATCATAATTAATTATTCGTCTATTAGGTAATGGGAAATGGTAGGTGGCTTTTACAAGTACTTGTCATTTATCACGTCTTCTGATTGGGTATATCACACTAAGGATAGTTTAATATTGAACAATTCCAAATCATCACTTTCTATTTTGGTTTTATAATAATAATAATAATAATAATTATAATTAGGACCGAAATGGAAAAGGAAAGGAAACATCATATCCGTTCAAATACACACAGGACTATTGTCATCTAGGAGTGAAGGAGGAAGGGGATTGATGGATATAAAAAATGTACATAATGCGTAGCTTGCCAGCCTGCGCCACTATTTTATGTGGCACAGATGAAAACCTCACTTCCTTCAATCCCCTCAAAGGAATGAGTCCCAACTAATCATGCAACAAAGAATTGATGTATGGAAAGACATGCATTGAAGACACCCCCAAGAATTAAATCTACCAAACGTTGACAAGAATGCATCAAACAAATGGCTTATTCGAGGAGAGTTGTACCCTGAAACAGAGGGATTCATGCTTGCCATTCAGGATCAAGTAATTAAAACTCGAAATTACTTGAAGCACATCATTAAGGACGGGTTCGAAGATGATAGCTTCCCCAGGTGCCTACTTGAAGTCAGAAACAATCCAACATATCCTGTGTGGTTGCGGAGAACTAGCGCAAAATGATTATCTGTACAGACATAATCAGGTAGCGCAGATAGTGCACCAATATAGCTTGCAATTAAGTGCGGTTTTAATGCACAACGTATCCCTTATTATAAATATAGACCTAGCTTTGTACTAGAGTCTGAAGAATATAGACTATATTATGACAGGACGGTACTAGCTGATAGGACGATACAGTGCAACAGACCAGATATTGTGTTACACAATAAAAAAGAAAACACCGAATTTTTCATTGATATTGCAATTCCAAATACCCACCGCATTCAGAATTCGAGTACTGAACAGTTGCAAAAGTATGCAGATTTCGAAGAGGAGGTGAAGCGTATTTGGAAATTGGAGCGAGAGGAGACGCACCTACTAATTATATCTACTACTGGGATTGTCCTCACCGATCTGTTGGATAGACTGGAGGCTATTGGGCTATCAAAAAAATTGTTTGCAATTATGCAGAAATCGATAGTTCTTAATGGAACAAGAGATAGTTCGGAAATGTTTTAACTTTTTAAATAATAATGAATGACGTGCTTCGTTTTCGAATTCGTACGTCATTTTAAAGGCCAGCTAAAATGCTGAAGGAAAAACTATAAGGAATAATAACAATAATAATAATAATAATAATAATAATAATAATAATAATAATAATAATAATAATAACCAAATTTTCATATTATAATTTTATTTTGTTTACTTTCAAAAAACCCTCGTTTAAATATATAGTAATGTGTGTTATTTTTGAGACTCACTTAATAAAAAAAAAAAAATTCATAATAGCTAATAAAATGTCAGGCACTTCACTTTTACAAAACCAAAACAAAAAAAAAAATAATTTTACCCTTGAGGGTAGGCAATAATTTTAGTTATGCAATTAAATTAATTGACGTTTTTATGTGTTATTGGTATTTTTTTTTACAGGTGAACGTGTTAACATATTTTTGTTGTTATGTAGTGGGAAGAATGTTTATGTTTACATAGAAACTTTTTAATGTTTCGTATTAGAATATACTGTAATAATAATAATAATAATAATAATAATAGTTTATTGTAAAATTTCTACGTTTTTTTTTATTTTATTTTATTTTTTATTTTTTTTAATATTTTTTACTACGTATAATACTACCGGTTTTTATCCATAATAATATGAATTGAAATCGTGACTATTACGAATATTATATACTTTCTTCTATGTAACACATATTACATATATACAAACCTAAACCACATTAATGTTATTACCAAATAGATATATCTATTGTAGTAGCTACTACGATTATTTTGTTCTATATTATATATATATATATTATATATATATATATATGGGTGTTTTTATATACTTTTATTTCTTTATTATCAATTTAGATATATCTAATATAGTTATGTATTCAAAATAGTTTATATTGATATTTTTCCATTCCATTATCACTCTCTCTTTCTATCTCCCGAATAATGTTGTAATATTTTGATTATATGATTTAAAATGTTACCAAAAAAAAGTACAACTAAATATTTCTGAAATTATAATCAATATTATGTAATCCATTAAAATTTTATATGAAATATCTATTCAGATTGTGTGATTGAAGGCTAACATTAAACATTTACTGTAGTTCTGTTGATTATGGATTGGTGTGTTTTTTACACGTAGCAACTCAATTAATGGAAATCGAAATTCCTAAATTAATATTCAATTGTGTTCTTTAGCAATTTGTGAAGAATTAACCACTTATTATCGTTCAGAAGTTAGTGTTCTCCTTTGAACACTAAGTATGTTGTTACTAATCAATTCATATTTGTTTATATAAATTTTTTATAACAGCATAAATAATTGATTTTTTCCCATTTTTAACACACTATCTCGCATTATATAAACATCCTAATTTGTGTTTTTTTACTAGAATCGTATTTGTTTATCCCCCCATTAATAGCTAGCTATAAGGTTCATTGAATTTGAGTTCAGATGTAGAAATGTTTGAAAGAGTTCAAGATGTTCCGGTCGATAAAGCTGGAAAACTATTCTGGTCTTCATACGAATTGGTATTATTTTTTTTTTTTTAAGAAGCTTATCTCACATTGCATTAAATTCCGTTATAAGTGATTTTAACCAACGTTAATTCTGTAATAGAATTAGGCCTCTACTTAAGGGTGTTAGCCAGAGAGACCAAAATACATAATCACCTATCATAGAATATTTTGTATCGTTCAAGATTAGCTGATCTGATGGGATTGCCTACTGGAGTGAAATTACAGACCAGGTGGATTTGCCTGTATACAAAGTGGTGGTCCATGGACCGATTCGAATCCATGGTCTGTGGCTCGGAATCGGTTTGTTTAATCTATACAATAGTTTCAGTGCGTCAAGTTGGCATTCTTGTACTTAGTTTCTCATCAGCTGTTCGAGAGTATTTGGTAAGCATAACCTCAAATTATTCAGTTAAAAATGGCGAGTCCCCACCTCGGAAGGACAACGCTCAGTGATACAACGCTCGAAAGAACATTTTCTGTGAAAGTGACAGTGTCTGTGAACAACACAGACTTGCAAGAAAAACGCATCCTGAAGATGGGCGAACGTCCGAAACCGGTCGATGACCACAAAATGAAGCAGGCTAACACGGAAAATGTCTCTGATGATTAGATTTTTAGTTGCAGAGAGTATCGAAGGTAGTGAAATCCACGAAAAATTGTTGAAAGTGTATGGGAATAATTGTTTGAACCGTTTGAACGTTTACAAATGGGTAGATCAGTTTAAAAGTGGCCGTGAAAGCGTCTGTGACGAGCTACGAAGTGGACGGCCGGTTGAAGTTGCAACTTCCTCCCTCGAATCTCGCATTAACGCATTAATTTAGGACAATGGGCGTATTACTGTT
This sequence comes from Triatoma infestans, assembly GCA_011037195.1. Classification (NCBI taxonomy): domain Eukaryota; kingdom Metazoa; phylum Arthropoda; class Insecta; order Hemiptera; family Reduviidae; genus Triatoma; species Triatoma infestans. Next base: position 72,213 of record JAAEAF010014504.1, read on the forward strand.
GAATTGAATTACTGAAGAAGTCAACTGATAGCTGAAGAATCAACAAACCATCAACAGCCAGTATTACAATGATGTGTTCACAAACAAAGTAAGGCCTGCTATTCGAACGAAACGTCGTGGACTCTTGACTAAAGGTGGAATTTTGCTTCATGCAAACGCGTGCCCACACACGCGACAGTGAACTCAAGAAACACATAATAATAATACTTTATTTAAAAATAGACAAATATAAAAATGAAAGAAGTATTCTACGGCAATGGTAAACCGTCTGCCGGACAAGAAACACTTCAGAAAGTAGGGTGGCAGATCCTTCCACATCTCCCCTACAGCCCCGACATCGCCACCATCGGACTTCCATTTGTTTGGACCCCTTAAAGAGGCTCTACGTGGGAAATATTTTTAATCCAGTGAAGAAGTTAAAAGTCAGATGCAAAAATGGCTTCGAGATCAACCCAAATAATTTTATGCCAGAGACTCACACAAATTAGAAGAACGTTGGGACAAGTGTATAAATGTGTTGCTGGAGGCTATGTTGAAAAGTAGCCAAAGTTTTGTATTGATTAAATAAATCGTTTTTGAGCTACATCGATTTGTCTCGTTACTTATTGAACGACCCCCGTCGTATGTACTACCATCTTGAGGAAGTCAAGACATTATGTGATATGAATGTTTTCTTGCAAGATTAAAGAAAATGAATGGTGTTGTTTTCCTTCTAGTGTAACCAATTTTCTTCTTGTGATCTTGGCTCATTTTGCCATATAAAAAACTAATTTTAATGCAAGCAATAATTTTAATATTGCTACTGATTATTTAGAACAGCACTAGATATACAATTATAATAATAATAAATTGAATAGAATGAATAAAAATTGATTGCAATAAGATATTATAACTACGAACGTTTCTAAATAACAATATTTCCGGTGCATCGTAAACCATTCTCATTATTTTGAATAATAACTCAAATAAATTTATAATAACCGGGCATTCTTATTACTTTTACTTTAATAAATTAGTTTTACTATAATATTTCTAATTTCTACATTTAACTTACTTATATGTATAACTTATTTAATATGCTTAAATATTGCATTGTGACTGAAGTGAAAACGTATTAAAGCATCCTATGTATTATATGCTTTAGGAAATTCTACTTTTTTTAAAAATAAATTTATTATATTTATTTTCACTTTATAAATTAAAATATAAATTTAGAGCTTGGACATCTAAATATTTGGTATTTAGTCATTTTTGTTTTTTATTATTTTTATTTATTTATTTATTTATTTTTTTTACTTTCTCTTTGAGGTCATACTGAGTATTTTTTGAGGTCAAATCAATATTTATTTTCTTGTTTGTATTTATTTATTTTTAGAAAGGACTAAGGCTGCATTGACCAGCACCTCCAGCTGAGCGTTATGACTCTCAGAATTTGTTTTTTCCACATCACTTACGTTCAATAGGAATTAATCGTAAATCTACTAAATTAGCAATGGATTCATGTTTGTGTTTAAGTTTCAGGTGCTTTCTTTAATAGAACTATTAAGATTGCCTTTTCAGATCTGAAATATAACTTTAACTTTCATAATAAGGATATCTGAGTTGCTGTGAATTGAAACTTACTTTTTTTTTTTCCTCTCAGCTTCAAAACAGTGTGCTCTTACTTGAGAACATGGGGCGGGTGTTGGTGTAGTGGTCATGAGCATGGACTTGCAAGTGGGAGGACCCTAGTTTGAGTCCCGCGTATAACTGCTAAATTTTAAATTGGTATAAAAAATGTTAACAGTAAAGTAGCTGCTTCCGCCCCCGTCCACGACATCTAATTTGGTAGCTGGACGTTAAGCCCGCCTGAAAAAATAGGCATTACTTTACTTTACTTACTTTTTTTACTTGAGAACAAATAAAAAAAGCAATGTTCGAAGAGAGCACCAATCCACAGCCGAAGGGAAAACTTGGGCCAAACTGATGGAATAGCCGCTACCGCATTATTTGCCACGTAAGGTAGAAGTGGCAAACTTTAGAGCAGCCATAGGCCACGACTTCCTACAGAACCATCTCCACCGCATTGGGGTAGTGAACTCGCCGATTTGTCCTCTTTGCCACCTAGAAGAAATGACCCAGAACCACCTTTCTATCTGCTCAGGACTGGAAGACGTGCGCACCAAACGCGCCACCGACGATCCTTATTTTCTAATTAGCAAACTTTATTGGCCTGCTAGAACACGTCTTATGGCCTAAAAGGCCTTAGAATCAGGCCGGGGGGGGGGAACTTCTTCTTTTTTTTTTATAGAAGTTTCTCCAAATATTCCCTTCTTCAAGGTTTTCCTCTATTAACTTCATAAATTCACTGCTTTACCCTGATGAAAAAAGTCATAAACGTAGCCAAAACTTCTCGAAAAAAGAACCAAGTTTCATTTGACCACACCTTTGGACAATCATAATTTTTATTAAATAAATAACAAGATCCCTGAACTGAATCATTCAATTATAACATTTACTCTTTTGCTACAAAAACTTATCTTGTACTGCATTTAATTTGAATTTTTTTTTTCCAAAAAATACCTTTATTTCTTGTTTCCTTGTACTACGATATATAAACAAACAAACCAACAAGTGTGAGTCTACAGAAACATTTCGTTGAAGTGAACTCTCTACACACAACTTGGTGAATTTGTGTGCTGACGATGGATGAATATCCGAAACCGGTCAGGAACATAACTAATATGCATGCTACGACGGATAAAATACCGGATGTTATCCAGCATTGCGGACCCAGCCATATTTTCAACTATAAACAATTGATTTACCTTTGGCACTTAGATATAAACGTTTCTCTAGAGATCTAGTATTAGTATTTTTTACCAAACAATAGTCCATTTTAATATTATATCACAATGTATATCAACTCCCGCATATTCTCTAGTGGATAACAGATTAAGATTTGATGCCCAGGGGGGGGGGGTCTAACAATTTATTCTGGAATAGTGACTAAAAAATGGGAAGCTACCGTTATTAGGCCATAACTGAATGCTGGGATAGCTTTTTAAGGAATCGGCGTTACGGATCGTCGGGTACGAAACTTGCAATTCCTAAAATTCGCCAACTAATATATATTTTGGCTCTTCAAGGGAAATTGCGCCTTGGGTTTAGTTTGTAGCAATAATCATATTTATAGTTTTTACTGCATAGTAAGTTTAACAAAAAATAATTTACAAACTCCGTTTGGCATTAAAGGAAGGCGCGCCAATGACATAGAACCAGCCCCAAAATGATAGGTTTATAATAAATAGGTCCATTTACAAATTCTAATTTTAAAGGAAATCGTTACGGTCGTTTTCGAGATAATTCCAAAAATTTCAGATAAACAATTCTGTAAAGTAACACTTCCGGTTAAACGATTTTCTTCCAGTAGATGTATTTCCGGTGAAACTTGATTTCAAAGATTTGACAAGATTGCAAAATTTCCACTTACTAAGAGTAAGTAAAAGAAAGTAATCATTTGTTGAAATAATGGAAATGTTAGACATAAAACACATTTTCCGTTGAAGTGGCCTTTTAGAGGGATGTTAAGTTGCTGCACCCCCCTCCCCACACAGTATACCCCAATTATTAATTTTTTTGGAAAAATGTTTCAAATAAAGTGATAGAGATACGTATCGTGAAGTATCATTTTTGAGAATATCGCGAAATACTGAAAAAAATAATAATAATGATAAAAAGCAGTCGCATTTCCGGTTGGTGGATTTTGATAGAAACTTTCGTATCAGATGCCGTGGTGGCAATAAAATGGAATATTAAATTTGAACTTCCTGTGAGTTTTCCGTTTTTTGAGATATTTTGTTGACTCACAAACATACACAACACACACAATCGCATACGGAGAGAGAGATTGATTGATCATTTTCTAAAATTTTTTTTTTTCGAATTTAGTGGACATTAAAACATGTGTTTCCGATGAAAATTCAACTTGATGAAAATTTATTGTTAAAATTACCTAAAAAGGAAATGGTAACGTGAGTTTTTATAAAAAATTTGTTTAGAAAGAACTGTTGCAGAGAATGACGACATTGAATAAGGAATGAAATTTATCAATATGTTTACGTACATCATTTGTATAGAGTATAACACTATTGCATTAATGTTTAATAATCTTTTAATAGTTTCAATGAACATATACTTCTTGCAGTGACATTTAATAAATATAGTTAGGATCATTATTGAATGTTTAGAAGAAATTGTAATGCTCAGCATCCCATATTGTGTTACCATTGGGGGAGAGGAAGGAATACACCACACTCAGTATTCAGTCTTGTATTTCTAAACGTAACGGTACTAATATATTATTAATGGACTTTTCAAAAATTAATTTTTATTTACAGTTATGTATATAGTATTTATTAGACGTGAATAGTAATGGTAAATGTTTTTAAATGGTTAAAAAAAAAATATATCAAATCATTGGCTTGGTTTAATTTATAGAAATGTTGCTTTAGAATTTTTGTTTGTTTACAAACTGATTCATAATAATAATAATAATAATAATAATAATAATAATAATAATCTTTATTAATCTTCATTTCTATATACTCTTATATGATTAAGTCATGTCAATACATTAAACAATCTAATAACAACTTTTTTACAAAGCAAGTCTATGTAAGAAAATCATCCAAATCATATATTACTCTGTCCAGGAGCATAAGTTTAGATTTAAACAATTTAATTGTTGGTGAAGATGAAATTTCATTTGGAAGTGCATTAAATATTTTCGTTCCCATAAATAAATAAGAAGATCTGAAAAATCAGAGGTTTACTTGAGGAAAAGGAAAGTGGTCACGGTTCCGAGTATTATATTTATGGTTGAAAGTGTTGTAATTATTTATAATTTTGTAGAACCATGAACAGATGGAAAAGATATAAAGAGCTGGAATCGTGAGGATTTTATTATTTTTAAAATGCAACCTGCAGCTTTCATTGGGTCTTGCTTTAACAATAGCACGAATAGCTCTTTTTTGGATGTGGAAAATTCTTGATATACATGGGCTGTTTCCCCAGAACATTATATCAGCCGTTGATTGGAATTTTCCAAAATATACTACTTTCAAGGCTTCGAAATTGAGGATTAGAGTTGATTTTTTCAAGAGGAATACTATGCAAAGAAATACTAGCTCTTTTTAGGAGCCAGTGAACCTTTCCAGCGCAGATCTACAGAAATGTGGAGTCCAAGAAATTTTGTCGAAGGTGGGAAGATTATGCTGCCACATTCAGTCTTAACTAAAGGAGAATACTCTTTTACACCTGGAGCAACTGAGTAGCACAGACCAACAGTCTTGGAATTATTTATTTTAATGCATTTATCTTTGGACCATCTAAATATGTCATCTGCTCCAACATTGGCACAATTCACAACGTCATCCTCGATTCCTCCAGTGAATACTGTGCTGATATCATCTGCGTACTGAATTAACTTGCCTCTCCTACTATTTCTGGGTGCATTATTGACCTCTATAATAAATAGGCGTGGCCCCAACTTATAGAATCCGAAACGAACACTTCGCTTAAGATCTTAAGATTAACCAAAAAGCTTGTACGTTTTCTGGATAGTAAAAAAGTTATATTCTTTTCATCGAATGGCCTGTTTGTATATCTGTTCAAAAAGCTTAAACTTGTTATATTCCATTTTAGATCATTAAAAGCAACCGACAGAAGTTTACCTTCAAATCCCAATCAATCCTAATTGCTACTTTACTGAGTGTTTTTTCCTTCAGTTTTTCCGGTTCCAACGATTTTCTTTATAATATGTATACTCTCTATATACATATAGGTTACTATAAGGAATTACCCTTGTTAACCCTTTCCTCTATGGTACTCGGGGGGTTTAAGGACCGTACCTAACCGCTTGGGGTTTACAACTCTTGGGTTTTTACAAGAGAAGGACGTTACCTCCATGGAGAGGCTATTAGTGCAAGACCTCGCCATAGCGCAAGCGCCCGCCCGGGCACTCCCCAGCTTTTGACCCTTTGAAGTACGCTCAACCACCGCGTTAAGTGATCCCACAATGTGGTCATATCTCCGAAGCTAGGGAAGGCACCCTAGCAGGCTCTGGTAAATCGCGCACACCAGCAAATGCGCTTCCAGCTGCGGGCTGGCACCAGGGTTTCATTTATATCGCGGGTCTCCTCCCGCTCAACTCATAACTGCAATCGTTGGAGTTATTGTTTAAAACATGGCCACTAGTGTCCCTCAATTGCAAGCAAGTGGCTTGGAACATAGCTTGTGCCCGTAGTTCAGTAATTCATACTCTGTAACGAGCTTAGCGTGACTGATCGCACGCCCGATGGATAGTGCCATCTACTGATTCGTGTCCATTGCCTCAAGTACAGGGGTTCAATAACCCAGGATACTCACAGGCAACCCTGCAAAAGGAGAAAGGAACAGGATAGGGTTAGTCGGGGTGAGGAAATCCCCAACCTGGAGAGCCAGAGGCTGATGGCACCTCGAAGGGTGGGCGTGGGTGACGCCACATACCCATGCCCATTTGCTATATTGTTATACGGAATATTGCACTGCGACCTGGAAAATCTACTGGGTCCCCTGGATCCTTCTCAATGCACTGCATCTAGGAAGAGAAAATCTAAGGGCAGCACTGCTGTCCTCGAACTGGGGACCTGCGTGTTGCTAGTCCAGCCGCGCGCTGCCAGTGAGCTTAATCCCATCCTCTATCTACACACATAAATTCCTATCACTTTTTAGTTGAAATATTTTCTTTGGAAAATAGATTTTTGGCGGGGTGTCCCTGGGATGAACAGTAACGATAAGCTTTCCTCTAAAGTACAATTTTAGTCAAAATAATTAAAACTAATTAGTACAATATATGATTCCACCTCTTAATACGTATTAAAGCGGCCTCTACACGGTCAATAATATTGTCAATATTGGTATTGACAATATAACCATCAGTACTCGTGCTAACCAGTCTCAATACTTACCTTACACTATCAATATTATTGTCAATATTTTTGTCAATAACTTTGCTCAGTACTTACTACTTCTGCCACTAGGAGAGTGAATCTACGTGGTTTTACTCGGTTTTTAGCTTGTTTTTTCCCTTCCAAAAAATGAATAATCGTACAAAAACCTGCGTATCTATTATTTTGGCGTTTGGCACTACTCGTCAAGTGAAACGCAAACTCTGGATGAAAGAATGGTTGAAGAAGAGAGATGAATATTCTCATTTAGTACTTTTGAAGGAAATCAGCCTCTGCGATGTTGAAGATTTCAAGAACTACTTTCGAATGGATGAACCTACCTTTAACAAACTATTACAGATGGTTGAACCATTTTTGAAAAGACAGGACAGAAATATCAGAGAAAGTATAAGTGTTAGGGATAGATTAGCCTTAACCCTGAGTTACTTGGCCGCAGAAAGAAATTTTGAAGACTTGAAGTTTTCAGTCATAAGGACCCCAACAACTATCAGCAAAGCTGTAATAGAAACCTGTGAAACCTTTATATATGTCCTACAAGACTTCGAAAAAATTACAATCACCTTTAAAAAATGTATGATTGAAGTTTTATTTTAATACACAAATCTTTCCCAAAAACCTCCACTGGATTCTTGTTTTGAACTGAACTGTAATGAAGGGACTATTTTAATTGACTATATGAAATGTATGTTAATCAGAAAAATAAGATTAAAAAATTACAATCATCTTTAAAAAAATGTATGATTAAGTTTTATTTTAATACACAAATCTTTCCAAAGTACCTTTGTAAGGTATTGTATCACTGTTGTTGAGGTTAGTTTCAACGTTGTATAAAACTACTGAACTGAGTATTGATGGAAATATTGGCGCCGCCCCTACATGGTCAATATTATTGTCAATATTAATGACCGTGAAGAGGCCGCTTAATATACATTAAAAGCATTGCTAGAATTCCCCAAATTTGAAGAAAATCTGTTAAACGAAAGTATGTTTTTTGCATAATAGGTTTCTGAGTTTTGGGGGGGGGGTGATTTTCTCGAAAACTACTCGTAACGATTTTCGATAAAACTTAGAATGCTAATTGTAAAGATATATGTAAATCTATCACTTTTATTGGGAACATCGTTCGTAATAAATGATTTTTAGACAGTTTTGGGAAAACTCTGACGTTAAATTTTAAAATGTTGTTTGTTTAATGGTATTGGTGCTCTCTTTTGGACTACAATTAATCATTCTAATGTTTGCTTGGGTAAGGTATTTGTTCCCCCTCCTTTCTCTATATTATTTATGTTGGGTATAATTGTATTAATAATAAAGTCTTGTGAGTGTTTGATACCAAATTGTTCTTATTGTTGCTGAACAAAGCGCTATGTCCGTCCATTAATATAAAAGGACTTCGTATAGAATTATTTTCCGTTAGTACCCCATTGTGTTATAATTATTATTATTATTCTTATATTAATGATATATTATTTTTTTCTTAATTATGTAAATATAAAGAAATCTACCCATTACTGGAAAATAAATACAGAACTTTCCATTCCAATGACAAGAAAGTAGTAATAAATTTTTTAGCTAATCCAGCATGAAATTAAACAATTTTAACGAAACTGTAAAGCAACTAATTAAAACAACTTTAATAAATTAAAGGAAAAAAAAAAACTATTTCCACTTTCTATTACGTAATAATTTTGAGCAGATCTCAACAATAAAGTGGTAATTTATTCTTACATATATTACAAGCTTTTTTATATTAATGTATAAATAAGAAGGTGGCCGACAATATCGTAAATTAGGCTCTAAATTTTATCATGCAGCTCAGGATAGGGAACCAAATGCAGACATTTAGGTAGCTCGTAAAAAAGTCTCTTCTATTAATTTATTCGTGTGTCATAATTCATAAATATTAAAATGGCTATTAAAGAGTATTTTCTATACTCTAAAATCATCTTTCTTTTATCTTCTATGTATAATGTAATGTATTTCTGTAAACATTGACAAAATTTACGTAAAACTAGTCGTTCGTGTGCAAGCTACTCTCCGACAGTCTGTTGGCCGACTATTTTGTAAACAGACAGTCTATTATGCTACTTTTCTATGCTGTTTAGGCGAATTTAAATCCCCTAGGATCATGAAAAATTATTCCATATACATTAGCTTAAAATGAAAATTAGTAAAAAATAAAATTTATGCTTTTCAAATTATTCTTTTAATCGACCAAATTATTTCAAGATAGGAATTATTATATATCTTACATACCTTGAATGCTTTCTTAAAACGAATTTCAATCTCCAGTGCACACGAGTATTTTGTGTCCTTTATCTTCTCATCTTGGTATGTTCTTATGTTCGGCTATGACGAAAAATATATTACTAAAGTAAAAACGTTCAAAATAAAATTTTTAATAAAGTTCGTTCTAGTTCCATGAGCACGAAAAAATTATAGACAGAATAGTGGTGTGTGTATGTGTGCAATGTATATTTGTTTGTATGTGTATTTAATGGAAGAAGCAACTAGAAATAAATTGAAATAGATTTTATATTTTAAATAAATTCAGTTTTAAAAGGAGGCTTCATAGGCTGAAAAAGGGTAAAAAAGCAGGTACAAGACACCGTTACAAGAGAGGTCGGAGAACTTGGCCACTCATTGTCTTTTAACCTCTTCTAGAAAACAAATATAAAGGGCAGGTTTTTAACTACCAAGGGCAGTATTGTTTCATGAGTATTGTCTTACAGATTTCAACAAGAATCATTCTATAATTCTTCTTACAACAGTCAAATGTGCCAAGAGTTCACATACACATAAACACACACACACACACACACACAGACCATTTGCTAAAAACCACTTTTTTGGACTCAGGGGGACCTCAAAACGGATATTTCCGGTGAAAACTCGATACCGAAAATTTGACACGATTACAATACTTCCTCTTACTAGGAGTAAGAGAATGTAAAAACAACAACAGTAAATTCATCTTTGGTTTAATGAGGAACAGTATGACAGAAACTTTGGTATCAGATCCCCCCTGATGATACCTAAACCTAAGGTATACCAAGTTTGAGCTTCTTGCTAGTTATATGTTTTTAAGATATTTTGTTCACACACACACACTCACAAAAATTATTCGCTAAAAAACATTTTTTTTCATACTCAGAAAACTTAAAACTTATGCGAAAACTCATCTTCTTTCAACTTAACAGCGTCTATAATAATTCCTCTTCCAGTAATAAAGAGGAATAAGAGCAGATTGCAATAATACCCCCCCCCACTCCCTCCCTCCCTCCCGATTTGTGACCGAACTATAATTCTTTAAAGCCCTGAGTGACAGAATCCGCTCTTCTCTTCACGGATAGAAAATTCAATTTTTGTGACAAATTCAACAGTAATCTATATGCATTGTGCTTAATTCTGGATGGTTTTATCAAGGTTATACCTAGCTTCCATCAATATTAATTTAATTCTAAAAGGTGTACACATGTAGGAGCCTAATAGGAAATGAATTCCCGCATCTACTTATCATCTTCCTGGTATAAAGTACGCTATTTGAACCCGCATTAAATTCAAGTTAAAAAAAAAAAGTAACATTTTTAAATAAACCTGGTGTTACTTGAATAAAAACTCCTGGGAATATATACGTGAACTTGAACGTGAGAATCTCAAGATTGGAAAAGTTGTATTCACTTTTTAAACAACTTTTTTTTCCTTTTATGTCATGATTCCCATGTGCTTCATGTGGAGATCCCATGTGCTTCATGTGGGGAAGAAAATTGTTCCAGTAACTACATTGTTCCCTTATTAATATTATTACAATTACTCCATTGTTTTCCAGGCTGAGGTTTAGGCTATTCTTTGTTGAATTTTGGATGAACAAGTTATAACACTGTATTTTAAAAATTGTTTATATCTACTGGGACAGTCAATCTATGTTGAAGATGCTGAGTTCATGTGTCTTCACTTTCAAGTTAGTACTAGAATGTTCTAGAAGACTTGAAGAGCTTACTTCCTTGAAAAATGTACTTTTAATCTGGTTGTACCAGTCTTATGGGAAATCTTGCAGAATGAGGAGGTAGATAGGTTTGGAAAATGTCCGTTAACTTGCCAGACATGGACAGCTTCACAGTATGAGTTTAGTGGGTTTTCCACAGTCAACGAAGCTATTGGAGATTCGGACAGGCTGTTAGTGAGAGTTGCTGTGTCTTTTACGAACCTCTCTCAGACACCTGACTTGGAGACACTTCTGTCAAACCCATTTTGTAGAATTTGTGAGACAGAGGAAGAAACACCCATACATGTCAGATATTTTCCGTGATAGCCTGCTTTCGAGCGTTCGCCCATTACCAGGATGTTTTTATCCAACAGTATAGTAACACAGTGTATCAACTGTATTTGTTCTGTGGAAGTCTATGTTATTACACTTATTGATAAAAACATCCTGATGCCCGAAACCGGTCGAAGACCACAGAAAGAAGCAGGCTATCACGGAAAATATCTCTGATGCTTTCCAGCTCTGCGGAACCAACCACAGCAACCCATATACATCTTATGATATATTGTTTGGAGTGAATGGAAATTAGGTCCAGAGCTTTAGTCGGAACAGTACGACCATGGAAGTGTTTAGACTACTTCCCTTTAAGGTAATGGTCCGATTTATTCGGACTGCTGTAAATTTTGGGTGAGTTAGATCTGGGTCTGGGCCTCTCTGTCTCGAGAAATAATTGTTACCGATGAAATCTCACTTCAAGAATGTGAACCGATTACAATAATTACTCTTAAAGTGAGTGCTCAACTGCACTTAGTGCATAAAATGATTTTGTTCTATGCAAGTCTGATATTGCTCTGTTTTATCAAGACATCCTAATTATAGGCGAACGCCCAAAATTGGTCGGTGAACACAAAAAGGTGCAAGCTGTCACGGAAAATATCTCTGATACGTCCTTATCTAATATTTGCTTTCGTAAATTTACACGTCACTTCAAAAATGATTGGAAAATATTTGGTTCATTAACCTTTTTAATAAGATATTTACCTAAATTCAATTTAGATTGTACCCAAACTTTAGAATATATATTAACAAACTGATAAACAGAGAGAAACACTTTATTCTTAAAGAATTGTCAGTGGGGCTGCTCGACAATGTCAAGTTGCTAACACACAGCTTACCAATCAATCGAACTGACACCAAGATAGGAATTATATATCTTACATAACTTGAATGCTTTCTTAGAACGAGTTTCAATCTCCAGTGCACACGAGTATTTTGTATCCTTTATCTTCTCATCTTGGTATGTTCATATGTTCGGCTATGACGAAAATTATATTACTAAAGCAAAAACGTTCAAAATAAAATTTTTAATAAAGTTCGTTCTAGTTCCATGAGCACGAAAAAATATAGACAGAATAGTGGTGTGTGTATATGTGTGTAATATATATGTTTGTACGTGTATGTTGTGGAAGAAGCAAATAGAAATAAATTGAAATGGATTTTATATTTTAAATTAATGCACAAGTTCGTTATTTCTATGAAATATTTTCAGTTATTCCTTATTTTTTGCTCATTTAAATATAAATATTTTAATAATTGGGAACTGTTATTTACAATAAATAAATAGTTTTGGTGAACTTACAGTGTTAATATACAAGGTCCCCTAATAAGTTGTCCCATTGAAAAGAGGACACCTAACCACAATATTGTTTGGTTTGGAATGTCATTTATGGTTTCTTTACTATCGCACCACGTATTTCTTTATACATAATTTGTTTATTTTATTTTATTTTTTCTAATTGCCTCTTTCTCAGAATTATTGCAAGAATACTTATTTCAACTTTCAAATATGTGCGATTTTCCCTTTTTGTAATTCACATATTATCACACCAAAATAAATGTCTAATATCTTGTTGATTTATCGTAAAAAAAAAACAGATGATTGATAACCTGATGCAGGATACAATAAAAAATGAAATCTTTTTTGTTTTTAAAGAAAAATTTATAGAAGTTAACAAACTGAGGAAAACATTCAGTTCACATTCAGTTAATGTTGGCTGTGTTTGAGGCTCTCTATATATTTGCCATTAAATCAAGTATTAATCAATCTGTGATTGCGTCTTAATGAGGTTACGCCACCATCTATTCAGAGATCGTGAAGCCACTTCGGGAATCGTACATAATTATTGTGAAAACTATTACGACGAACAGCACTTGAGTGTCCAGTACTAACAATCAAACACTACAACTTTCCTCCAGAGCAAATTTGGATTGGTTAACTATTTCAGTTAAGCGTAGTCCTTTCTTGCATTCAGTGCTAGTGTTTGTAATATTTTCGTTTTCCTTGAGTCAAGATTAAATTTAATAAACCGAAAAAACCTTTTTGGAAATCATTATAAAATAGAAATTTCATAAAAAAAAAAATCTTCACAGAGTATAAACTTCTTTGGAACTAGAGATTTTTGAAGCAAACCATTGGTTTTTTTTTTTCACTTCCCTTTTAACTTTTCCATAGGTCTTATGCTTAGAATATCAAGATGGAGCTCTTCAGGGGTATCCGGATGATGAAAGAGGCGGTTAAGATGGAATCCACATTACCATTTTGTGGTCCCGGACCTTGCAATCGCCGTTAGTAAGCAATTTTGATAGTACTTGAAGGAATACCAAATTTGAGCTTCTTTGAGATATTTTGTTCATTCAAACACACACACGCGCATGGTGGGGGGGTACCTCAAAACATGTATATCTATCCGGTGAAAATACGATATTAAGTAATTAATTAATTATTTTATTGCTCATAAAAATATATATTTTTGAAGCAAGAGTTGGTATTGTAAATACAATGCTAATACGAGTCAGTTATATAAACATAAAGAATAACAAAAAAACAAAAAACAGAAACTTAAGGAAATGAAAAAGTAGAAAGTGTATGAAAAAAATAAAGGAAAGACAAGTTGATGTTATCAATAAAATTAAGTAATATATCTCCATTGATAATTAAGTATAATTAACTTCCATTGATTAAATATACAATATAAAAAAATTAAGGATACCAGATTCTAAAAATAACTAAATAACTCAAGTAGTATTAACTGTAAGCTAAATAAAATTATTACAATCTGCAATTTGTAAAAATGAATACAAAACAAAAAAAGTAAAATTATAAAAATAAAAAAAAATTATATAAAAAAAGAAGAAAAGAAAAAAAAAAGTGAAAAGAGTGCAAATATTGATATTGTCTAGATTTAGTTTGAAGAAAACATGATATCGAAAATCTGACACGAACGCAATACCTCCTATTAGAAAGCATAGATATATAAAAAAATGCAGTGTATAATATATAAATGGTATGAAATAGGGAATTTTATTATTTACAAAATAATGTTGGTAATAGATTATTTCGAAATATAGTTCAATAAAGGCAGAGATGTAAATTATAAGTAATAAAAGGTAATAACAACGGGAAATCGACCGAACTTCGCATAACTATAAAACCACTATTTAAAATGAATATCGTTATAAAAATGAAACATATTATTTTTTTTGTGGAGGGGTCAGTATATTTAATAACAGAACTACTGGATCAATTGAGTCTGTTCACAAAACGAAATCCTACACTGTGAATCGTACGATATTAAATCTTTATCGTTCATACTTTATTTACGTATCGCTGAAACAAGAAGGTGATGTTTAATTTTACCATTCCCCAACACCCTTTGGGGCAAATATAAAACTCTAGTTCTACTTTCACCCATAGAGTTCAGGCCTAAAGGCATATATATACACATTATTACATTTTGCGTTCAAATTATCATCCTACAATGGAATTGCAACACATAAAAGAAATAAACGCCTTGTTTAAAAAAATGAAATGTTAATAAAAGTAAATAATCACTGACAAGCATTTATTTAAGGATTATAAGATGGTAATTTATTTCAATTTGATAAGCCTGTCATTAATTTAATAAAACTATATCACATTCAAATTATTTAAACTATGAATACATAATCTTTATGAAGTTTGAACGGAACTTTTTTTTTTTTTTTAATGGAAATTATATTAAAGAACACGAAAATTTATACGATTACATTAATTAGTTTTTTTTATTTATTTCAATATACATATGTTCATATTACATAAAGATGTTAATTTATTTGGCCGTGACATAATAAACACCTATGGAAGAACATAACTTTATTGCGCATATTTAGAAAAACTAGTTGTTAGTATTGCATACTTGAAGTCAGTAAATTATAGTTAATAGTAGTATTGATAGATGTTAATACTGTCAGAATATGAACAGAAAAATAGTTAGAAATATACCGAAACAAATCACCAAAAAGAAAACAAACTATATTTTAGGTGCAATAAAAAAACAAATCTGATGTGAAACACTCACACAAGTTTCTCTCTTACTGCAGTATACAACATTATAACTGACAAATTTTATAATTACTATACTAAATTTAATGAAATCCGTCAATGTTTTTATGTAGTAAACAAAAACAAAACAAAAAACTGTTCAGTAAAAATGCACTTCCGATTTACTAATTTTCTTGAAACTTGGAATTTTCCTAATCAATTTATTTATCATTAATTTTATTTAGATGTGTAGAATTGTATAATTAACTCTTCTCATAATGATGTTAAGTAGTATAGGTGAACAGTGTTCGGTGTAATGCAGTGGTATTTTTTTAAATATGGGAGGGAGCAATAGGAAATTTGAAATGTACATTATAATTTACTCATCGAAATTTAAAATGTACTCTTCAAAATTTATATATTATACTCTTCCAAATTTTCTATATCCCCTTACTAGTTAAAAAAATCTCATGACAAAACACAGCCCATTGTGATGGATGCAAGAAATATAAAAATATATTTAATTTGAAAAAAATCAAAATTATGAAGAATATTAACATTCCGTTGCAAAAGGACATTTTTCAGGTAGAAGACCACTATTGTCTTTTAAAGTTCATGAACTGGTTAGCATTGTCTACCCCCTTCTTCTCACAGGGGAGGAATTGAACGAACAATTAGAAGACATTCCTTCAAATATAGTGGGTTGTAGACACCGAAGCAGAACTCTTGTTTTTCGCTTTCTTAGCATCAGTGCATATTAATAAGTTTATAATATCTTGCAAATAACTTGTAGTTATTATTTCAATAGAATATATTTATTGTTAGCAGTGGTGACTACTTCACTCTCTTAAACATATATACTTACAAGCCCTTTTACTAAACCGCCCACGCCACAAGCTACCAGCACCCAAACACACAACGTCACCAATCAAATTTCACCATTGTACACTACCTAACATCATTATTAAAAGATTTTTCAAAACACGCTGCTTATTATATACCAATATTTAATATATAATATATACTCATTCCTATTTGTTATTATACACATGCACACATACTATTATAACCTGATAAATGATAATATTCCGCATACATCAACCAGTGTGGTGCGTGACACAAACCTAAAGTTGAAGTCAACACTCTCCTTACAAAACGATGGATGGTCTGGACGATTGATGAGAAACTGAAACTGATCAGAAGCAAAACCACAAAATAAGCAAGCTACGACGGATAAATATCCAGATATTATCCAGTATTGGCGGACCCAATCAAATATCTAATAGAAAGTAGTTAGTTGGGTATAACAGGTATAGGGAAGCGGGTTTTTCTTTTGGTATGCTACACCAAAAGACAACTTTTGCTGACCTCTATATATGTACTGTGTAAGAATAGTATTCATGTAAGACTGGGACTGAAGATACCAGGCTTTTTTATTTCTGAAATGAAACAAGCAATATTAAAGAGATAAAATTAGAAAAAAATGCATATAAATCAATGCAAATAGTAGCTTTTATAAACAAAGAAGGTTATGAAGCAACTAGGAAAAAAATAAATAAATAAATCGTAACAAACATTAAAATAAATAAATCGACTAACCTTTATTATTTAAACATATTTTAAAAATCAAGTTGATATATCCTTGAAATAAACAAACTGACAAACAGGAATAAATGTTTTGACATTCCGCTACGGTTAACAACCTTTCTTGTTTTGTAGGGGGGAAGAAAAAAAAAATAATAATAATACAAAAACAATAATACCAGTTTTCAGAGTGAGTTCTGTAGTAAACGGAAACTCGAGATTTCCAGTTTCTGAATTAGAAATTTGATTTTAATCTAATTGGCAACTTCTTTTATCCTATTCTTTTATAAGAATTAAAAAAAAAAAAAAAAAATCTGAACCAACCGCATTATCTGGTTAAATATAAATTAACATTCTGCGAGTAAATAATTAGTCAATGCTAATGATCCTTAAATGTTTTTATTTAACAAGTTACGAGCATTAAATCTAAAAAAGCTTACATTTAAAATTTTTTTTTATATCTGTTACGTATTTTATTTTCCCAAAAAATCTATCGGAAAAACGCACTTGCGGTCATACGATTTTCTTAAAACTCGGAATTTCGACCACATATTTAATTCTAATTAAATATTTTTTAGATGATAGAATTGTTTTGTGCAATAAACTGCAATAGCACTTTATAAGTATACAAAACCCCGCCCCACCCAACCAAAAATACGCTTAAATGAATTTTCCTGGAGAAACGTTTCAAATAAAAGTTGTAGATCTTTGTATATGTTGTTGATATAAAAATTTTAAAAAGAAAATCGTTGAAGCTATGTTTTTGAGAAAATCACAAAAACTGTGGGGGTTTTCCCCCACATTCTGTAATCCCTCCCGGTTGATGGATTTTGCCAGAAATCTTCGTGCACAATGCGATCGATAGTAGTAAATACTTAAACGAAGTACCAAGTTTGAGCTTCCTGCGACAATTCATTTTCGAGATATTTTGTTCACAAACAGACACACACATACAGACTATTTTCTAAAAATTACCTTTTTGTTGGACTCAGGGGACCTTAAAACGTGTATTTCCGGTGAAAACTCAATTTCCAAAATTTGGGGCACGATTGCAATACTTCGTCTTAGAATTATTAGTAAGAGAAAGTAATAAATATAACAAAAACACTTTTATGCATATTTATCTGAATCAATTAGATGACCGGCCGACGTTCTCTAGATAACTTATTAGTTTAAAATAATCAAAAAAAAAAAAAAAAAAAAATCATTATCATATAAATCGAGAATAAAACTATATAATCAAAGATGAAATTGTAATAGTTAGTGGTACCAGTAAGGCCACGCCAATTTACAATAATTATATTAAGATTGGCCGCAAGAAGTATTTGTTGCATGCATTTACTTGGGGAGTAGCGGCCACATGGGTGACCCCACCTCATTGCTCCATGCACTTCGTCAGAAAAGTACACAATACACTTAAACTATATACACTCTATCCTTTACAGACAAGGACAAATACAGTACATAAACAGGGTCACTGTCCCTAGTTAACTGGCGTATACCAAGGGAGAAGGAAGGGATTAGATCAGTGGTAGTACGCTGGACTACCGACGCGGAGGCCAGCATGCTCCCCTTAGATTTTCTCTTCCTAGGAGCCTCTACAACTCACTGTATGTTGTCTGTAGCTAGAGACATTGCTTGGAGGCCGGGAGTGCACTGAGAAGGCTCCAGGGGGGCACAATAGACCTTTCAGGTCACAGTGCGATAATCCCCTACAACAATCTACCTACACCTACATCTACTATTAATTATTAATAGTCAGATTGAAGAAATTCCTTCTATCCGAATTTCCTTGTCTAACTAATTTAATAAAACAGGTTCCTGCTGTCATCTCTGAACTATTTCCTAATCCTCCGGGATTGCTACAGAAAGTCAGTCGGCTTTCCAATTGCTTCCAGTTGGTAGCTTCGACTTTTCTTCATTGTTTGCTGTTTCATTTAATTGTTAACAGAATTAAGTTGGCGTCTTCAAATATTATTTTAGATTAGGACGCGGAGGTCCTGGTACGAATTCAGCATGCTGCCCTTAGATCATCACTCTCCCTAAGAGTTTCTACCTGCTCCTAGGCACAGCACTAGGAACAGCTCACTGTTCGGTGATGAGGAGTGTTGTCTGTAGTTGGAGAACATTGTTCGTACCGGCAATGCTCTGAGAAGGTTCCGGGGTACATAATAGGTTTTTCAGGTCGCAGTACAATAATCCCTATAACAATATAATATATTAAGATTAATTCCATTTAACTATCTCCTTTTTAGAATAGCTGATTTGAAAAAAAGAAGAAATTAAATCCAATTTCCTTCAAAATGGGATAAGTTTCCTATAAAGTGATTACAGATGATTACAGTTTAACTTAAACTACTTTCATATTTCCCGGCCAATTCACATTTATCTGCGAACACTTTTATCGTAATCGAGAAAATTGACGAAGATAAAGACAAGATTTGGGTGACTTAGGATTATAGAAGGGAGGGCATCAGAGCCTCCTAAATAATTAGGGGTATCTTGTTTAGCAGATTAATTTCATGTAGTTTACGATTCTTAAACGCCTTCCACCATAATGTACCTACCTATATGGCTGGTTAGTAATAACAACACGTTCAAGTGTTCACATGTCTACTCAAGAATAATATGTTTGGTCATTTTTGACCCGCTTTTATTTTTTATTTTTTGTTTTATTTTAACCATTTTTTTTCCTTCTTCCCTTCTTTCTTTTAAACTTGAATATACAAAACTAGTTGAAGAACTATACGTGACCTAAACGATGCTCTCGATCTATATCTGTTTAGATCTGGTAGCATTATATAAAGGACATACAAAGTCTACTAGCTTGATATGTATGACCATTGTGTTGTCGGCCAAGTAGAACACCGAATATACAATATAACTTTAGAAATAATGTGTACACACACATTATTGTCCATTTTAAAGAAATATTCTTATTTTATCTTATATGAGAAAAAGTCTAAGTGGAAACGTCGTTTATATTTTATTATAATACATTATATCATTTTTTTTTTTTTTTTTTTTATATATATATATATATATAAATTTTTGATTTATGGGAACTCTTAAATTTTTAAAATAAATTCTAGTCCAGTAAAATACAAAGCAACATCATTGCTGAAATCTTACTTTATTCAGCTTTCTAGTAAATATAGCTGAATAGAATTCACTAAATCTCAGCGTTAATGGTTTTGGTGTTTCTCTAAAAAAAGTTTACAGAAAATGGTGGAAGGAGGGGAGCGCAAAGTAACAAATCGTTGAAATAACGAAGGCCATTAAGCAAGTATTTAGAGACAGGATATAAATCTTCATCTAATTCACACAGGTAATTCTAACCTGTGTCCTGCCATGTTCTTCTTCGTATAATTTTTCATAACTTGAAGCCAACAAGATGAATCCATTCATTCCCAAAGATGTCTAATTTTGGAAACAATATTCCTTTCCCGAATTGGCTGCTTATCTGGTCAGAAATACTTATTATATTATTCACCCGATTTAGCCAAATATGACTTCTGGCTTTTTTTCAATTAAAAAAAAAAACGCCCTGTAAGACCTTAAAATTATTGGTGAATGTTCTGGACTACATCAAATTGTTTGAAAATCTAGGAAACATTAGTGGAGTTTTTTGAATACCAAAGATAAAATTGTATAAAATACTTAAAAACAAAAACTTGGCCAGTTGTCCCGCCCCCCCTATAAAAAAATTATTACGAACGACAAATATGTAAAGTGAAGACGGTCACGGACAAAGAAAATCACAACAAAATATTCATAAAACGACAAATTTTAATAATTAAGCGGCAAACATATGCAGTTTCATGACAAGCAATATAAAGTATGGTAACAAATATATTTAAATGAACAATAAAAATATGCGAATTCAACAATGTGTCGTGTGGATTCATACTTCGTGGTATTTTTGTTAGGTTATGTTATGTTTTATTTATAACATTGCTTTTGTTGTGCAATGCATATAGCATTTTTGTTATAATAATACCGATCATAGCGTAAGTGAATATCAACAACGGTGATACATACACCGTTTCCCTGACTCCTTCATCACAATTTTGACCCAAAGGGCTGTACACCTACCAGGACTCCGAATTGCATCCTACTCAGTTTCCACTTAGACTTTTTCTCATATAAGATAAAATAAGAATTTTTCTTTAAAATGGACAATAATGTGTGTGTACACATTATTTCTAGTTGTATTGTACATTCGGTGTTCTACTTGGCCGACAACACAATAATTGTCATACATATCAAGCTAGTAGACTGTGTATGTCCTACTCATATCTTCTACTCTTATATCTTTTTATAAATCTTTTAACCTAGATGCATCCCATCGTGTTTCTCCAATTCCCTTTTCCTCCATTGTTTAACTTCACAGTTACAAATTGCTCAATGACGACACTAAAAAAAATGTTAGTGTGAAACCCTTCTTAGCCAGCCCTTCTTCTTCTGCCCTCTCATTTGCGGGCACTCTCTGCGCTCTAGCAAGGCCATTAAGTCTCCTTCTACATTCACCTACCAGTTTAGAGCTCCAGCACTGTTATTATATGAAGCCTTGTTGTTTGGTAGTAAACTAGAGTTTGTCTGAAAATTAGTTAAATCCTAATAGTTGTACGCTAAAAACTCTTGAAGAAGTGGTTATTTCAGGTCCTTGCAAGGATATATATATATAATATTTCTTTTATTGAAACATTATACTGGAGTAATTCATTTTAAAGAGTTCTAGGTAGCTGAGAGGTCAATTTCCAGCTCCTAGTGGAAGATAAGAAAGAAGATAAAAAAATAAACGATTCGTAGAAATTCCGAGAAAATAGTACGAGTGTTTCGAATCAGAATAGTTTTTCACTTTCCTAAGAAAATTGACACAAATTTGCTGATAATAATGGTAACATTTCATCCTTTTGATGAAATTATTAAATATATTTCGAAATAACTTATCTATATAATTAATTTGCTTTGTAAATTATAAAATCACTAACTTTCTTTGTTCTTCTTATAAAAGGAATTATTAATTATTTATGAAAATTTTTACGTTAATAATTACTTTTTTTACTTTCAACAGATTTAACTTATATTGTTTACTTAATTTAATTATTTTATTTGATTTTTTTCTACAGAAGAAGTTATTACGATTTAATTGTAACTGTCAGTAAAAAGTGAAATTGAAGGTCAACAAAAAAAAAAGGTTTAAAATTACATTACCTTTAGGCACGTTAATAGAATATTTGAACATCCTTTTTTTAATATTTTATTCTTCATTTCTGACCGAGATATCTAATTTAAAGTGAAGGTAAATTATTATTTTTTTTTTTTAATTAGGTCGACCTCTAAAAGAAAACAAGCATCCTAGTATAGAAAATTAGTTTTTAAGGGAAAAGACTCTCTTAAGGTCGTAACCAGAAGCCTGTGTAACACAGAGATTTCTTCCTCTGATAATAGTGTATGTCTCTATGTACAGTGTTTTACGTTGTTTTCTTTGATATATTTCAAGTTATTTATTTGTTTGTTTTTTTAAGTGATATAATTAATATTAATTGTTAGTAATATCTGTGAAGAATGACGTAAGTGCTTTTTTTTCTCAGAATTATTTCATTATAATAGGTAATTATCTCTAATTTTTTCCTCAGATGTTATTCTGCTGTTTATCTTTTAAAATGTTTTTAAAAAAGTTATTGTCTATGATTCATTTAAATAGTTTTATCTGGTTTATATTTAAATACAGCTAGATAACCTTCTAGTTAATCTAGCAATCTTCAATCGTTTTTAACAAAACAATCGATATTTATTAAAATTAAATAGATAGAATTTCGAGTCTCATGGCTGGTCGAATGCTATAGACTAAATCCCAAATGCAATATTCGAAATATATTTCTATGAAGACAATGCATTTGATTTAATATTCTTATCGCGTTGAAAGAAATCTAAGTAATAAATAATGTAATAATTAAACTAAATTGAAATTATATCCATTCTATTGATTCGAATTAAGTCGCTCAATTGTTTCAATTATCCTATAATATTCCTAAATCCTCAATAATAGTTAATATATTTAGAAACTTTTAGAAACATGTACTTATGGCCTGTGTAAAATTTACCACTCATCAACTGAAACCCTTAGCTTATTTGAGTCGTGACTCTACTCTAAAACATGACTTAAAATCGTTCTTATATTATTGGTTACGTATCGATATCGATTGTTAGATTAGATTAATATAGGGAATTAGTGTCATCTAGCGACCCGCGCACAAAGCTCTAGTGTGCGCACCCACCCCACCGAGGCCTTCGCGCAATACATCCAAGCAGTGTTCTCTAGCTACTGACAACACTGCCCATCACCGGACAGTGAGTTGTAGAGGCTCCTGAGAAGAGAAAAGGGCACCATGCTGGGATTCGAACCCGGATCTTCCGCGTTGGTAGTACAGCGAGCTAGCATTGAACTAATCTCTTCCTTCTCCCTTAATTTACGCCACATAACTAGGGACGGAGACCGTAATTTGGGTACTATGTTTGTTCTTGTCTGTAAAGGGTAGAGTGTATGTAGTTTTAAATGTATAGTTTACTGCTGTGACGAACTGCATGGAGTCCCAGTGGCTTTGGTAACCCGTGAGGTCGCTACTCTCCAAGCAACAGATACTCCTTGCGAGCAATATCGATTGTTAAGCATTCAAAATATGTTGTCTATTTTTTAAAATAGCTAAAAATAAAAACAAAAATTTTGCTTTCATATTTAATAAGTGATAGAACGATACATTGCCCCTAAGTGGTTTTTTAGAAGCAAGTTCTGCCAGACTTCCCCCAAAATTTACCCGGGAAAATGCTTCCAAAAAGAATAATAGGCATTTATCAGTGTAAAAAATAGTATATGAGTTTAAAAGAAAATCGTTGGAGTGAAAAACTAAAAAAAAAGCACGATTTATCCGGTTGATGGGTTTAGACCAATTGTTACATACGTGATGGTACATAATTACGGATGATCAAGTTTGTTTGATTGTTTTTAAGATATTTTGTTCACATATAAGCACTTAAAAAGTTCATTCGTTAAAAAACATTCTTTTCTTATGCAGGCGGGGGAGGGTTTCAAAACATGTATTTTGAGGTGAAAACTCAATTTTGAAAACTTGACCCGATCGCAATATTTACGCACCTGCCAGGAGTTAAAGCTATTTCAAATTTGTGTACAGTATAAACAGCTTGATCTACTAATGCATCTCCAATACAATTAGGTATAAGACAATTGAAAGTAATATTGATTATTTATTTATTTTTTTTTTGTTAATTTAAGGCGCGTCAACATCTATGGTCATTGCGACCGGAGCATTCTCAGTGCACTGCCAGCCTCCGGACAGTGTTCTCTCGCGTTACAGACAACACTATCCCATCAACGAACAGTGAGCTCCTTCTTCTTCTTCTTCCTGTAGCACTACGGCCCTTGAAGGACCTTGGCTTCCTGCAGCAGATGGTTCCAGACGTCCCTGTCCATAACCTTCCTTCTCCATTGCCTTACTTTCATGTTTCGGAGATCGGACTCTACATCGTACAACCATCGCAGTCGGGGCCTCCCCCTTGGTCTTCCGCCGCCCGGGTGACCTTCATATGCTTTCCACGGCGCTCTCTCTCTCTTTCCATTCTGTGAATATGACCCAACCATCGCAATCTTCCCAGCTTTACCGCCGTGACTAAGTCATCCTCCTCAAAGAGCTGCTTCAACTCAGCGTTCTTTCGGCACCGATAAACCCTGTTTTCCATTGCTGAGATATATAGAAGCTCCTAGGAAGAAAAAATCTAAGGGTGGCACGGCTGGATTCGAACCCCGGGACCTCCGCTTGGGAGTCCAACACGCTAACCACTGAGCTAATCCCTTCCCTATTGATAAATTTGGATTTTCCTAAAGAAATTAAGAATTGAAAGAAACATATCTCTCAGTATGTTTTTAAGCAAATAATAACTTTAAATTTGTTGCTTCATTTTTTTTGTTTTGTTTTTGACGTAATTATTAAAAGAAAATGAGGATTTTTAAGCCTTCCTTTTTTAATTGTTTTAGTTTCTTTTTGTTGTTAATTTATAATAATTAACAAATGGTTAAAAATGGTTTTCCATAGAATATTAATTAATCACATTTAAGTGCTTTATCCTAAATAAATAATCAGAATAAATAACATTTTAGGTTTATCTAAATTAACAAGAAATTTACAATTGATTCTCTCTCTACTGTTGATTTTGGAAAATAATTATGGATACAAAATGAAATAGGTTTACCGCATCATTCAAAGGAAATGTTTCTTAGAAAAGCTGACGGTTCTGTTGAGTATAGTATTTCTTAATTCTCTGTAAATTAATGATAAAGCAGGTATTATGTGATCCATTGATATTTCAATACAAACTAAACAATGGAAGCTAAGAAAATTTTTTTTTTTTTTTTTATGCTTACTTTAAATAATGGGATTATTTTCTAAGAATTATTAGCAGATTATTTAATAAACAGACTACTTTTTTAAAAAAAAATTATAGAAAACATTTATGAATACATTCCATAATGCCAAAATTGAATAAGGAATTGTTTCCATCAGAAGGTTTTATTCATTAAATTTCAAGTATCTCCTCGAAAACTGACTTTATATCCGGAGTAGGCAGTCTGCCAAAAATGAATACGCCAATTTCTAAAACTTTTTGCAAATTTCATACTCCGCAAGACCGACATATTTGCAGTTCAGGAATTATGAATTTTTAAATGCGCCTATTATCAGGATACACTCTCCAATATTGGTTTCCTTCTTGTTTGAATTGGTACTAAAAAAACAACCAAAAAATAAATGGGGATTACAATGGGGATGATAGATATTTTGCAAATTGCCTAAGTTGTTTTTTGTTTTTGAGAAAAAATCATTTTCACTTTCAATTAATCACTGCAAGAGAGAAACTGTTGCAAGAGAAATATAATGAATACTAATTTAACGACTGGGGATTCTGCGAAGATTTCGTAGCCGTTTCACTCATTTGGTCGTCCTGTATCAACATACATTTTACGTCTGACAATTTAGTACAAAAAAAAAAAGAAAAGATGTCGACAGAAAGAATAAGATCTGTGTCAGAGATTTTTCCGTGATTGTCTGCTTCTTTTTGAGGTCATCGTCCGAGTTTCGGGCGTTCACCCAACATCAGGATGATTTTTTCCAAACCACTGTGATAACATAGACTTGACTAGAGAAAATTTACACTCTCATAGTGTATCATGATACACTTTTGATACACTGATACACTCAGAGTGTAATCAACTAAATTTGCTCTGTACAAGTCTATTGTTATCACACTGTTTTGACAAAAACATCCTCATGATGGGCGAACGCCCGAAACCGGTCGATGACCACAAAAAGAAGCAGGCAACACGGAAAATATTTCTGATGCTTTCCAGCTCTGCAAAACCATCTAAGATCGGTAAGTAACTAAAAATGAATGGAAAATTCTTGGATGTATCTGCATGACCGGATCTTCCATTTTCTGTTAAACGCTACTTTAGCTCTTAGGATATTTAAAATACATTAAGTCAACCCCTAATTGGCAAGTTGGCCCTATCAAAAGTTACGAGTCCTAGCAATTCAAGTTTTTCTACGGACCTTGTTCTTCCAATTCCGAAGTTTTCCGAAAACATAGGCGATTTTGGTTGTTTAAAGGGGAGGACAGTGTTACATATGATTTTTCTTTAAAGCAATATCTTTAAAGAGTATTGAAAGTAACATTTCCAAGCCATTTTTTGCATGAAATAATCAATGTCTAATGCCTATTGTGAACAATAATCAAACGATTGAAGGGAGGATCTCTTTGGGTATTTCCACACTTGTGCGCTTTCCTCTTCCTCTTCCCTTTCAACTTGCGCTTCCTCTTTCCATTTCAACATGCGTTGCGCATGTCTCTTGAGGCATTCAATTTGTTGTCCACACTTTATCCGTTCAGTGTGCATTTTATCGATGGATTCAGAAGCGGCAGTAGCTATTAGTGCGTTACCTGTTTTTGAAAAGTGCACGAAACAGAAAAAAAGCAGCGAGCCCTCATCTTATGAAACAATTTGCAACTGACCTTAATAAGGGCTCACCGAAAAGAGTATTTAATTATCGAGAGCAAGGAGAATCGTTGAAAACGCTTTTGGTTTGATGGCGTTAGCGTTCAGAATTTTTCGTAAGCCTATAGAAATTACAGTTATTGAGACTGTGTTCGATATGGTGTTAACTTGTCTTCTGCTTTATAATTTTCTCCGGAAGCAGCCGGATGCAGCTAGACAATATTCACCTCCTGTAAGTTTTGATCATGAGGATGAAAGCATTGGTGAAACTATTTAAGGCACATGGAGAGAAGTTACTTCCAGTGATAATGGTGTGAGACCTCTACAACAAGTACCACGGAACAAGCATCACTTCTCGCACTTTTCTTGATATATAATTTTGAATATACATCCCACAAAACTGTTTGAAGACGATAATCTTCTATAGAATCATGTGTCTCTTGATTACCAGATATAATCGGAAATCTGCTGTCGGAGATATTATTTATTAATAATAATAGTTGAATAATATCAATTACTAATAAAATTATTATCAAAATAATAATTAAATAATATTTAAAATTAATTATATAATATATAACCTATAAAAATATCCCACAACACGTAGCGAGAGATCAACAAGACGCATAGAATGCTGAACGAAAATCCAAGTAGTTGGATTCACGTGCGCTATGGTTGCGTCATGAAAATAAAGGCCCATACAACTTCCATGAGGTATGCGTCTTCTTAATCTCGCTATGTGCTGTATTTACACTTGTATAGGTTATATTTATATAATTAATTTCAAAGATTATTTAATTAGTTTTATTATTTTAATAATAATTTTATTTTTAAAAAATTATTATTATTATTTATAAAATTTATAAATTATATAATTTTATTTATATTATTATTATTTTTTGATTTTATACTTATCTTTTAATAATAATTTGATTATTACTGATGTATTAACTATTAGTATTAGTTATATATCTCGAATGTCTGACTTTGGTAGGATTGCAGATACTGTACATAAATATACCAAAGACGTTAGTGAATCCAGGTAGCGAGAAGCCTCAACGTAAACAGTAGCCTCATTTCAGATGGAATAGCATCTCGAAAACGAGTGTTCTTCTTTGAAGTGATTGGCTCCTTCATTCTTAACAAGTTGTAAAAGTTGTCCGAAATACGCCTAAGTCAAGCTGAAGTTCTGTGACTAGTCCAATATTTAGTTGTCTGTAAAGTTGCTTTGTCCACAGGGCTCGCTGCTTTTTTTCTTTTTCGTGCACTTTTTAAAAACAGATAACCTGCACAAATAGCTAATGCCGCCTCTGAATTCATCGATACAATGCACACTGAACAGATGATTAAGTGTGGACAACGAATTGAATGCCTTAAGAGGCATGCGCGACGCATGTTGAAATGGAAAGAGGACGCCCAAGTTGAAAGGGAAGAGGAAGAGGAAAGCGCACAAGTGTGGACATACCCTTTGAAAAATTCTTTCGGAATAATTTTGATCACAGCAAGAGCCACAAACAATTTACAGGTCGGATTCATCCAACTTTCGTATTTGATACAATAGAGAATATATGGTTCGTGGATTAAATTCTCTCTCTCTCTTTGTTTGAAGTTATAACATCTCTTAGTTTCCAGACATTTCTAGTCATAGGAAACCAGTTTTATTATATTATATACTCAAAGACACGTTTTTTTTTTTTGCTTACATAAAATACGACCCGGTTT